>JASSUY010005843.1:0-135803 GCA_032466535.1 Forpus xanthops | reverse complement strand
TAAACATTCTAAGCCATAACTATAAACACTGGTGTTATCAGCACTGTTCCCAAGCCAACAATCCAAAACACAGTGCTGCACCAGCTACTGCTTAAAGAAAAATGACTGCTGCTGCTGAACCCATGACAAATTTAAACAGCTGAACTATTCTATGAAAATGTAATGATCGCTAATGCAAAAATAACCTATGCAGAGCAACAGGTTCTAGAGCTGCAAACGGGTGGTTTTGGCTGGCTGGGCAGCACTTCAGAGCACTCCTTTGTTTCCTGTCCTCCAAAAAGGCCTTCTTACACTCATCATCTGTATTTCCCTGGAAGGTTTCTGTTGCAGCTGCTCTTCGCCATTGAATGATGCTGCAGTGGGATTGCTGAGGCAGCGGTGCTGTGCTTCCTCATCTCTGTTTTGCATTCGAGACTCTTTGATTGTGACAGCAGCAGAGCTGGAGCCTGAACTCCTGGCCTTTTCCTGCCAGACCAGCCAGTTGGGGATTTGCTGTTGGATTCCAGGAAATAAGGTCAAGCCCGATTGTTTTCTTTTTCTCTGGATGAGATCAGTTCAAAACTGCAAAGTAGGATTAATTGAAATAGGAATGCCTGCGTTAGCTTCTTTGGATGCGCCTAGGCCTTGATTTCAGCATGCATCATTGCAGGGATGTGAAATAGACAAAGTCTGTTGCGGAGAGCATGCACAGGAGGCACAGCACCACGCTGGTAGTCTGGTTGTGGTTTCTGGGAAGAGGGGGCTTGGTACATCCCTTCCTACACTATCATAGCAATCAGTAAGGTAGCATGTAGCTGTAAACCTTACTGGGACCTGCCAGGTTAAGTTGGTTGTTCTGGTCACTTGTAAAGTGAATAAGTGTGACACATAATACCATGATCAAATTGTGCCTTCAAGGGACTGGGTTTGACTTAGTGCTGTCTCGTTTGGAGAGCTGATTTGAATTTTCCCCTTTGAATGGTTGGAAACACAAGTGCTCTTTCCAAACCATCTTTTCTCTTTTGTCTCAGTTGCTTACTCATGTGCTGGCTTTGGCTGGAAGTCTCTCACATACAAAGGTTACTTGGGAAGGGAAATACCGTCATTCCAAACATCCCCCTTCCTTCGTTTCTTAAACTGACACCCACACAGGTAACTGATACTCTAGTAAGAGGTAAGGTCTTCATTAGTCTAACCACAGGGATCTCAGAGGAGCTGCGTTCCTTTGTGCCAGCCCGCTCCATCCATGTGCCGAGGGCACATAGACATAAAGTGATCAAAACAAAGTGGAAACTAGACAAGAACTGCAATTTCCTTTTATTAGTAAACTGAATAAACCAAGTTAATATGCAGTGAAGAACTAGATGGCAATAAGGATTAGCAGGACACTGGTTATGTTTTCAATGCACAAATGGTTGCTTAAACTATTCTTAAGGTAGCTGAAGAGTACAGAATACTGGAACTTGAATAAGAACTGTGAATTTTAGGGTCTTGCCATGAGAAATTCGTGTAGGCTTTGGGAAAAGGGCTTAAATAAACTGGTGCTTATAGAAAAAGCACTACATTTACAAGCAGATTAACCTTGCTTGTAATTGCAAGGCAGAAAGCAGAGCCACTGCTGGCTTTTGCTTGCCTGTCAATAATTGACATGGGTGACATAAAACCCATCGTCTCAAGGTCAGTTGTTTGAAATCAATAGAACTCAGCAGGGAGTTACAAATGGGCTTGAGTACTTCTTCCATGTGGGGTTCTGACTTCTTTTGGTGCAAACGCCATTTCCAAGTGGAGATACCCCAGAGTCATTCTTTCCCCCACTGCAGTTCTCTTGGTTTGGTACTGTTTGTTTCTGGTAGCAGTAATTAAGGATGCTTTTAATAGTACAGTGTATTTGGGTTTCGGCAATAATCACAGCTTGACTATAAGCAATCATGGCATAATAAACACTGAATATTCTATAATTGTGCAATTCCCAGCAGGAGCTGTTTCTGCAGACTCCTTGTTGGGGATTCCAAATACACAAGCAGTAAGGGATGTTATGAAACACTGAAATAGTACTTTGGGTAAAGTGTTTATTACTAGTGAATTGGCATGTTTCACCTTTCAGGTCTGAGGTGACACAAGTGCTAAAACATGTTAAAATGCTTCAGTGAGTTCAGTTGTTTGATCTCATTTCAGTACCTAAAGCCCAGCATCTGGGAGATGTTTACTTGTTTATGACATTAAGGGTCTGATCCTTAGCATGTCTCATGCATTTCCAAGTGAGGCTGTTGGAGGAATTAGGAAGCTACTTCTCCTCAGCTGGAGTTCAGTGATTTTCTTCCTGCTACACCAATTGGTATATGCTCACTGCGGGTCCACGGCACTGCAAAATAAAGCAAGCTCACATACGTGTGACTTGTCGACGTGTCTTGGAGGGAGTGGTAGCTCCTGGTGAAGAGGCAGAGCCTTTTTAAATAGCTCTTCTCTGCTATTTGTAATTATATGGACCCCACAATGACCAAATCACAGTTACAGACTTTGAAATCTGACTCTGCTTCTAAATTGCCTAAATCTCATTACTGACATCATATGCAAGCGTGGGATTAACTTGCTGTGCTAAGGGAGGGTGCGTTAAACAAGGTCTTAGTCAAGTTCAGTAGCATAAAAGACAAATCCAGCCCTTGATTAACATGATTTAACTGTAGTCACATTTTGGACTATGGTGTTTGCAGTGCTTACATCTTCAGTCCCAAATCTCAGTGGTTTCTTCACTTGTCAAAATTTTCTTAGGAGTAGCTGGTTTGGTTGACCCAAACTAGAATATCTTCAATGTTTTTCACTAAATTCAAATGTCAAACAATGAGCTTTCCTGAAACGCAGAGATAAAGCTTAAACGTTCCAGTATTGTTGGCAAATGTAATTCTTCTAAGTGTTTTTTCCATTTCTAACATTTACGGTACAGCAGCAATGCGGGTTATTTAAAGCAGAAAGAACTTGTGGTACGTATTCAACCTCATGAATGTTGTTGAGCTATTCATATTGCAAAATGCCTTACAATAAAGGGTATCAACTAAACCAAGCACCAGGCTCCTATGGCCGGCGTAATGTACCACAGGATCCTGTTACAGGCGTTCCTTGTAATTCTAGGAGGCAAAAAAACAAAATTTGACACTCAAAAATAATAAGTTTAAGCAAATCATGTAGGAGAAATGTACATTTATGTCCAAGAAATGGTTAGATGTTGCCAGAACAATACAGCTACATTATGAATCTTTAATGATCTCTGAAAGTCATAATGGTCTGTCACTAATGCCCATTAATGATCTCTCTATACCGCGAGTATGGGCTTGATGTTTCTGGCCAGTACCTTAGAGAATACTTTAAATATGCCTTAAACTTTCTCTGATCTACTCCCTGTGTGTCTGCTCCAAATGTAGACTGTAATTGTCTGGGTAGGAGCAGCTTGTAAGGCAGCATGGCTTTGGGGTTAAGAAAGTCTTATTCAGGTAAGATGTATTTAAGCAATATTTTTACAATAGCAAATGGTAAGGTATTTCTTGGCTACTAATCCTCTATAGAGATGATAAACTATATAAAGAAATTAAAGTTTTAATGTTTATTAAGGAGATGATTGTTCTTTGACTTAGTGATTTTTCTTCGGTAACTGTAAATATACTGAATGAGCTGCTAAACTGGAAAATTTGTCCTGTTTTAATACGTATTTCAGATGTTGCACGGATTGAATTTATGGCCTTTTATACATCCATGCCATGTATTTAACAATTTTGTATTGAAACTTTTTGTGAGGTATAAAGCTTGCTTTAAATTAAAACAAACAGTGATTCCAGTTCTGTTGTAACTGCCTTTCATGAGCGCACTGTGCCTGATGTTCACTGAAGACAATCTTATCGTATTAATAACTCAAAAACATTGTTAATACAAAACCATCAGCAATTCTCTATTCTTTTGAAAATGCTGTAGCTAAGGGCTTCTGGGGATTAATTTCTTTGTCTTTAATAAGGAAAAAATGTGTTCTCTGCATTTGGTACATGAAATGATCAGATTACAGTAAGAACCAACGCCCTACGGCTAGGAGACAAAAACAAACGCAAGGACTCTTGGAAAATGCCCCAATATCAAACAATAATCTGATAGGCAGTGTGTACAGAGTGAGATATTAACTGGGAGATATTTACTGTCTGGGTCATATATCAATCTTTATTAAGAATAAGTCATCTTGATTAGCAAACAACTTTTATGACTTTGCATGTGGCATCCATGTTTCTTTGTCTCTCTGAAATTAGTATAGTAAATCTAAGGCTATGAAGGTGGAGAATGTGAAGTAAGTCGTCTGCAATGGGTTTTGGCATGTTAAAAAATGTATTTACGAAATGTAATCACTTAATATGTAATCTGGATTATTAACTAGTAAATGCCGTGCTCTTTCAGGAGGGTGAAGTTTTATAGCCTGATAGTGCTAAGCATGATGTAGGTCTGAAACCACCAAAAGCTTTTGCTCTAGGTTAGCTTTTGGGGAGTATAACAGCTCGGTGCAGTATACAACAGAGATGCTGGTGATTGGTTGTGGATCTTGACTGTCAACTTGGTGTGAAGGGCTGCAGACTCCTTCCACGGAGCTGGAAGGTATGTGGGGTGATGGGATGGGATGTGGGGTAGCAGGGCTGGGCTTAGAGCTGAGGGTCAGCACTGGGGTTCAGAACCACGGATTAACCCTGGGGGTCAGCCCCATGGAACAGTACCATGATTCAGCACCGTGGACAGCCGCACTCAGCGGTACCCCCTCTTCTGTCTGCTAATTACAACCGGCGATGCCCCATATATGCGGGCAATTAAACATCACTAGGACCAAACCAAAGCTAAAGGAAGCGAACGACCTTGGCAGGGAAGTTACAAGAACCATCTCTAGGTGTCCCTCTTGTTTCTGGTTTTAGCAGTAGTTCTATGCATTTGGCTTTCCGACTGAATGTACTGGAAACCTGTCCCATTTGTTTGGTCTGGGACTGCTTACAAATTAATGTTCCACAGCATACTTCCTGTACAGGAAACTCTATGTTTTGCCAAAAGCCTCCTGAAAAGACTTTACGTCAACCCTAAGTAGGCTAAAATTCATGGCAATAATGGTTTAAAAATACAGCCCCTGAGTAAGACATTTCGTATATTACAGAGCAGGAAAAAAGCCCTGAAGGGCTGAGGGAGGTGGAGGTTTATCCCAGCATTAACTCCAGTGTTCGGGCACTTCAGGATTGCTGAAGCGTTTTGGGTTTGCTCATATTTGCAAATCAGGAAGAAGAAAGGCAAGGGGCAAAAAAAAAGCCTGTATTATGAATGTAGAACTCCTATTTGAAGGGTTTGAGACATCCAATTCCAGTCCCAAGGAGGTACAGCAACTTCTAGGAGCCATATTTCTTGCTTGAATCATATGAAGGGAAGTCCTTGGGAATACATAGAGGCCTCATAGAGCACTGCAGAATTCCATGACTTCTGTGTGGCTACATGTTTTATCTGTGCAGCTGTACAAACGTCTTTACAATTAGACTCTTTAACCTATCTTAACAGCCCCATGCAAGGAGGTCTTCCTTTATTACAGTTACATGCAACGGGCTGAGTAGAATCATTCGATTGATAACATTGAAAGATCAGACAAGACAGCTTCGTACAGTCCAGCAGGTTTAGTCCTGTGCCTTAGAATCTAATCCTGCTCGTTGTTTCTTCCTAAGAGCAGCTCCCAGGCCTTGGAATGTTGTGTTGTAAATGAAGCTAAAGCAGGTTTATTTGTAAACAGGATTAAGTTGACCTCAGCTAAAGGATAAGGACATTGAGATACTGATGGGTTTTGTGGTTACTGCTCATTAGAAGCACGTTGTAATTTTTCATGAAACAAGGGATGAAGATCCTTGCAGGAAGAGGTTTAAAAATGGGAATGATGAACAAAGAGAAGAGGTTTGAAGGGAGAGGACAGAAATCCGGGTGCTATATCATCATTTGCTCAGTATGGTCTCCTGGCTGTGCATGATATAGCAGTGTGACTGAGGAGTGGGGAAGCCACACATATGGACTGGATGGACTGGAAGTTTAATTAAAATCATGGTATTATATTTGGTTTTACTTCTGCAGCTTAATCTGTGAGTTTCATGGTGATTTTAGGTACAAATTGAGCTATAAGTTGCGCAGTTATCTACTCGAGGTGCTAACAAATGTGTCCCTATTGTAGTCCCCCTGGACTTAAGTGAGGAGAGACAGTGCTCAGCTCAGGCAGCTTCTGTTCCTCTGATTTCTGAGCATTATTTCTCTGCATAGCAACAAAGCCTCCCTGTGCTTCCTGGTGAGGACTGAGTCCCCAGAACTGTACCAGCCGCCTAATGCAAACACCGGGAGCAGCAGCAGATGTTCTGCTATTAGCCTCCTTCTCTGAATTGTCTTCTCTGAATTTCTTCTAATTTGCTTATGTCGCATTTGCATACACAATTTTCCTAGTCTCCAGACCTATTTAAACCCACTACAGCAAACGCTGGCTTGTGCTTCTCGTTCCTCTTTTGCTAGCAGATGTTATTTGTGAGTGTTGTTTGCAGAAAGAGTGCATCTTGCTTATGCTGATGACTTCCCCTCTGGTTACTTCACGTTGTATTTTTCACCTCAAAGTCCCTGTGTGATTTATAGATGTCACCTTTGTTCTGCTCTTGCCAGCAGCAGCTCCTGCTAGGCCTGGAGGTGTCACGAGGCCAATTGCTGGAAGGTATCTGTGTGTGGGAAGTGCAACTGTGTGACTGCTCAGGCTGGCTTTATATTCACATGTGTTCCTGAGCAATGCCAGAAGCAAGAGGCTAATCTACATGGACCTTCAGTTAAGTGATTGCTTAGGTTTGGTGGTGGTAAATAGTATTTACTGTAAAGATGCATTAGGTAGATTACAGTATGAATCACCCTACAACAGTAGTTCAGTGAGGCAGAGGTGGTGTTTTCCTTCATGCAGCTGTGAAAATAATGGTGCTTTTTGGGGACGGAAAAGAATTCCCATCTGGAGGTTCCTTTCTCTCTTCCTCCTTGCTTGCACAGCCAGGTATTTGGTCCAGTGAGCTTAGATACACCTAACTTGTGCATCACTGAACTTAGGGTATGAAGACCTTATGTCTTGATATGTCACTATTGATACCATGATGATTGCATAGAGAACTGAGACAGAAGTACAGACTCGTGGGCCTTTTCCTAATCCTCGAGGATATGCCTTCCTTCTGGTTACCAAAACAGAGACAAGCATTTTTACTGGTGTAAACTGGTTCCAGTTCTCTGGCAGTACAAGGCCCACTTGCACATTTGCAAACGCACCATCCCAGTGCAGGGTCTACCTTCAGGGGCTCTGTGCCTCCTTTGAGGCACTTTTTCCTCAACATCTCTTTCACTGGGGACCAGCTCTGTTCACGTTTTCCTTTGTCTGTGTGAACTTGGTGCTATGATCTTGTCAGTCACATAAGAGTCACAGAAACCATGGCCAGGCTCTTCTGGTCCCAGCACAGGTCATCTGGTTTCATTATAAGAAAACAGATGGATCTTACATCACTAACCCAGCAAGGCTGGCATCCATCACATGAACTGGGCTCCATGGTGATGTGAAGTAAGGCAGAAGATAACTTCTGAGCAAAGCAAGGACCATGGCTGCGAGAAGCTGGTAGAAATGTTTGGGTGCAAGTGGTAGAACTCTCAGAGGCTTCCATTTTGTCTGATTTTGTCAAGTTTTTTGATAAGAGATGAGCCATCGGATCTATGAAAAGGTGGGAAAGGTCCAATTGAGGAGTGACAATCTCTAGGCAACCTGCTTTGGGTCTGTGAAGGACTGTTTACAGTGTTTTGTCATGTGTAAAGTGGCCTTATGTTAAGTTTGACAGAGGCATATAGCCCACGCTTCTCATGTGTCCCATGCTGAGATGTAAATATTTCAGGGATGATATGCTGTCATTTACATCGATGTTTCCAAGAGACATCACGCTGAGAGGTGAGCGAACAGCTACTCCTGTGCATACTGATGTGGGAGTGCTTTTCACTGTGGTGGGCAGAGAGAAATCAAGTTGGTCGCTGCTGCAAGTTCCTGACTCAGGTTGGGCCCCCCGAGACACTGGAATAATGCGTTCCCAATGTGGGAACTCACAGTGCTGTGGGAACGGATCTCTTCTGTTTGTTCTCTGACCTTTCCCAGCTGATTGGCACTGATCTTTTACGCACCGGATAGACGATCTTTCGTGGTTGACGTTTTGGGAGGACTGAATATGGATTAATGTAGGCAAAAAAATTTCCCTTTTTCTCCCTTCAAACGCTGCCCTCCTTTCCCAAAACTGCCTACACAACCAGGTCAGATCAAATCCAGCTTTAACAGAAAGAGCGCTATAAAGGAACTGGAATTCAAAGCTGGGAAGGGGCAGAACTGGGATTTCTCTCATTAGTGTTTGCTCTGAGAACCTGAAAGGGAACTGATGTTCTTGGGGTGAGACGTCACGGACACCGTGAGCATATAGTGGGGTGTATCAGCCACTGAGATGCTCAAATTCTTGTCAGAGCAGTGAACCTCTTCCTAGCAAACTCATTCAGATCTGATCAGAGAGCAGGATTAAGGCATGAGAACCTTCTGTAATGCATAGGCACATCATTGTTTTTTAACTGCCTTAATAGTCTTAGGGAGATGACTCACACATTGAAGATAGGGACGTGGTTCTGTTCTTTTCTGGATGGGGGCCACTTTTGGCACATCCACCACTGGGCACCAGTAGTCCTGGTGTCTCTCCTGGTGTTGGGATTCATGGTTCTGTACACCAAGAAGACATAAAATCACCACGGTGTCTAATGCCCAGAACAAGTGGGATTTTAGGTGAAGTGGGTCCAGGTGATGTGTCTGCCTTGATGTCACAGGAGTCGTGTGATTTTTATTCCTGTCACTCAGAAGGGCTGCACACGGCTCTTGTGCAAAGAACCATGGCACTGACACACAGAGGAACATCCATGTCGCTGTTCACAAGTGCCCCTATTCTCTCAACATAAAATACTTCTGTTTGCAGCTGTACATCTTGTGTACAGTCTGCAGCTGGTTCTTGAAGCTGATCTTTACCCCTGAGATTAATTTCATGGTAGCCCAGTTGCTTTGTTGCTTAAAATACCCTCAATTTGGAGATGTTGATCTGGAGCTGCCTAAAGCCTCAGCTCTTCCACTGATACCATTTTGAACCTTGAACTGAGCAATAAACCTCAAGCTGACTTCATTTGGCTCCTATGTGGGGTAGAACTAGGCTTTGAGGGGTAGTGAGCCGGGCTCTGCAGCGCCTGGGTCCAGCACGGAGCTGGCTGCGGAGGAAAGGCTGAGTCATTTCCACGGGATGCTTCACAGAGGAGCTAAATGATGCGGGGCTTGGGTCTGAGCAGCTCTGCTTCCTGGTGAATAGTAATTCTGTTTACGTAGAAGAGGAAAAAGTCACTGGGGGCCTTGGTGCTGCTGTGTCATACCCGGCTCACTGTAGACTTGTTTATCTCAACGTGAAAGAGAGAAGTGATTCCAGTGGCCCTTTTGAGAAAATAATTCCCTATTTTTGGGCAATGTAATGGATCTGAGTCCTGAACCTTTTGTCTTTCTGCTTGTTCTGTATCTACAGTAACACATTACTCCAGCAAGACCAGAAGTGCCTGCGGATGGAATCCTGACATCCTATGCCAGCCTCGTGGTTTTTGACACGCTGAAGCAGCTTCAGGCTTATAGATGTAGAGGGGTGGTTTGGGGTTTGTGCTGGGCTGAGGCCTGGAGCTCCCTTGTGATTTTTCTTCTGGTCTTGAATTTCATGCAGCATTTGTTTTACCCAGCATCTACCTGTTTATAGAGGACCTATAAGATTAGATATTAGGAAGAATTTCCTTGTGAGGAAGCCCTGGCACAGGGTGCCCAGAGAAGCTGTGGCTTCCCCATCCCTGGCAGTGTTCAAAGTCAGGTTGGATGCAGCTTGGGGCAACCTGCTCTAGTGGAAGGTGTCCCTGTCCATGGCAGGGGTTGGAACTGGATGAGCTTTAAGGTCCTTTCCAACCCAAACTAGTCTGCAATTGTACGATGCACAGCGCTTGAGTCCCTCAGTGAGTGTCCTGATGGGCTCATGTGTCCATCGCCAGTGCACTTGAAAAAGCAGCCAGAAAGTGCTGCCTTTCCTCCACCTGTTCCCTTCTCTGACAGTGATGCTGCACTAACACACCGTTCTGTGCTCCATCACATCTGTCAACATTCATGTGCCAATGCAGCACAGGCGAATGGCAGTGGGGAAAAAGGAGTTCCTCTCCTCACAGGCTGCAGCTGGCACCAGACATGTTGCAAAGCTGTTGAGGCTTGTCAGATCTGATGCTTGTTTCATGACAGGGAGGACTGGAGCTGGCTTGTGGTTTTCATCCAGTGTCAGTTTTTCTGTGAGGGGTTGCTTTGCTCAGCATCCACCTGTTTATGTAGGACCTACTACAGTTATTCTAAGGACAGATTCAAACTCATGGGGAACAGCAGGGGTCTGAGACCTGCCAGAGCACAAATGGGCTCAAGGAGGATGGAGCTAAACCCAGAAGGTTTGCACTTCCCTCTTATTTGGTGAAACAGCTACTGGTGCTTCAGTTTGGACCAGTGATGTGAGGTTGATGCCTTTTCCTGCAGGGGCCAGCCAGTGAGGGCAGCACACTTTGTGTTGGTTGAAATAACCATGACCTGAATTAGTCAAAAGCCAGTCCTGGTTCAGGGGCTCTGCTCCCAAATTGCAGGCTTTGCTTTTCCCCAACCCAGGCAACTTCCGGAGGTCCAAGTGGGTTTTAACGATCAGATTCATGTTTAAAATCATCAGCATGAGCTCAACAGATGACTGGAAGGAAACCAGAAGCAGGTGAGATCCATGTCTATGTCAAAACAGGGCAATTGCTGCTGGGTCAGATCCCAGCTCCGTGTCCATGATGATGCTGTCTCCAGCAGTAACTATACAGGTTGGTCCCACGGTGATTCCTGAAGAGGTGTTTAATTCATGATTGAAACGAGGCTGACAATTTACTCTTTAGCTTCGAGTGTGCCCCATTACAATGCTAGACACAAAGAAAGAGGATGGATGCTCAAGGAGTATCCAATTGCCTCTACATTCAAAAAGTCACTTGGAATGTTATTTTATTGTACCTTTTTAGCACGGTGGGGAGTGAACAGCTCTTGCTGCTCAAAGAAAATAGAGCTGTTCCTTGGGATTTTTATATCTGTAACGCTGAAGTAATCCAAAGACTGGTCCTGTACCAAAGACGTTTTCCCAACAAGATCCTCATTTTCATGATCCATTTATAGTAAATGAAGACATGTTTGTAGGAGTACTGGGAGATGGAGAGGCTGATCAGGCAAAAAAAAAAAACCCCGGAGGGCTGTTTTTGAAACTTAAATCTGATTATGCATATAGGCTATTTTTATTCCTCTCTTTAGTTATCTGTCAAGGAACATTTGTGCAAATTAATTTCCATTATGGATTTTCAGTGTGCGGGCTGGAATCCTGGAAAAAAGATATCCCAAAGTCTGCTTTTATATCCTGCTTTCCCGCAGGATTTTCAAGTCTAGCCAATCTCAGCTGTGGTTAGTCACTGGGAACATGAAATGTCGTCTGACCTATAGGACAGAGCACAATGAGGCAGCTTCCCTTTGATCCGAAGATCAAACGCTGCTTTCCAAACAGGGAATAGTTATAAAGTAATGAGAGAGTCTTAGGGAAAACAAGTCTCGCTCATGACTGCATTGGAAGTGGAAAGATGGCAAAATTCATAGTACGTTACTGGTGAGTTGAGTAGGATGAGTTATTACTAATAATAGCCAACTGTCTGTCTCTTGGGTTGGATTTCACATGTCTTATGTGGACTGGCAGATGAAGGTAGTGGTGGAACTTGTGAATTGCAGTTATTTTTACCCTATAGTTTAACCTAAATAAGAAATGAGCAGGATTTATTTAATATGCATATGTGCATGCCATGGAGTGCCTCACAAACAAAGGTGAGTGTGTGTAAATACCTAGTCGTGTAGGAGTACATGTATACATATATTTCTTGCAGAAAAGAGGTATTGTGGATAGGTGTGAGGGGCTGCCAAGTTCAGTATAGCACGTCAGCTGCCGAGGTCTCAAACTATGATAGAATGCATTGTACTTTGAATCAGACATGGTCTTAAAACCTGTACATTATGGGTATTTCTGTTGTTAAAGCCTGGCCATGCAACATGCTTGCTTAGCACAGGAGTTCCCAGTTGGAGGAAACAGATTTGGACCCCTGGTGAGCTGGTTCTAGCCCAGGGAAGGGCTGAAATGCAGAGGTACAGCTTTTGAGTTGAGCTCTTCGAAGTGAAGCTATTGGATGGCATGGTGTCCAACGCGCTTGTCTGGGATCCCAGGGAGGGAAAAGAGGACCTTGGCTTTGCCAAGGGCATGTGGAGGAGAGGAAGAAGATGTAGGTGTCCTGGGAAGCCTGGCTGAGTCTGAAAGTGCATCAGGAAGCTGTACCTGCATGGGTTGTGCCTCAATAGCCCCAGTGGAGCCCTGGGCAGTTGCCATTGTAGCCCCAGTTGAGCTCAGCTCTTGTGATGAGCCAGCCCAAGGCCTTCCCTCTCTGCTCACAGAACATCCCACCCTGCCCCAAGGCTTCCAAGCCACTGGAATCCCTTTTGCCTGCGGGATAAATTCTTTCAATAGTTGTTTGTCTTCAGGGCTTCAAATCTCTATTGTGTTTTCTAGCCTGAATGGGCTTTATTTTAGGCTGTTGCTGTTGAAAGAGCGGGGAGTGTGTTGCAAAGAGACCCCCAGGACATCCTTCTTCCTATGGCCTGTGTGCAGGGTTCAGCGTTTGCTGTGCAGGACATTAACTACGGCAAGGCATTAACCACAGTGCAGAGCCAGGCTCTGACACCAGGCTCTGCTCCCAGCATCGTGGCACCGCTGCTTCTCCCTGCTCTGGTACCCCCGCAGCCTGGCCCCCACTGAGAGCCTGTCTTCGGCTGGGGGGGGAGAGCACAAGAAAGAGGGAGAACATGGCAATGATGAGCAAATTGGTCTTTCTGGGGATTTTTTTGCTCTCTGGAGCTGAGAGCAGGTTTGGAGAGGAGGGTGAGGCAAAAAGCCTCCAATAGATCAGGGAGGCATCCTGTAAGGGTGAGGAAAGGCAGGGGAGAGCTATGGCCGGAGCCCCCCGCCTACCACCCCGAGCCACCTTTCCGCTCCAGCCAGGTGTCATCGCTCCGCTGCCCCAAACGCGGTGCTAGCTCTTTGCTCACCGCAGTCACGTTTGTTTGGGTGTCTGCACCATCCCAGGAGGCGGCTCGGTCAAAAACGGGTCCGTCCCCCCCCGCCAGTGGGGCAGACGAGGGTGTGCAGCCGGGGTGCACCAGGTCCCGCTGAGCCCCTGCCCGCACCTTGGGGACCCCCTCCGCAACGAGAGCCAGAGCTCGCTGGGAGAGAAAGAGGAGGAGGAAGAGGAGGAGGAGGAGGGGAGAGTGGTGATAAGGGGCTTACTGCGTCGCCTCCTCTCTGCACCCAGCTCGCACCCGCGGGTGTGCGGGTCTGTGCATCGCTGCCGGGGGCTCCGGCTGCGGCAGTGGCGACGCGGAGCTGCCGGCCACCCGGTGCGAGGGGAGCCCCGGCTGCGCGACAAGGCTGGTGACAGGGGGGGGCGATGCAAAACCCGAGCTCGTCCGTGGAGGGGAGGCTGCGCTGGCAGCGAAACCCGTGAGGAGAGGACGGGAAGAGGATTCCAGAGGCATTCGGCAGCGGGCAGCAGAGGCTCCAGGCACCGGTACCTCCTCCCAGCGTCTTCAGCACCACTTGCTTCGGATGTAGTCCTAAGGGAGAAGAGGGGAGGATAAAGGATCCAGAACACCCCCGCCCCTGCAACTGGACAGCCCCTGCTGGAATCTAACAGGTGTCTGCTGGGATTTCAATGGGGAGGGGATGGGTGGGGAGAAAAGTAAACTGGCGAAATTGGGGCTAGGAGAGATGCGATGATCTTGCACCAAGTGGATGTGCCCTGTCTGCATGTGAATAGCGCGTCTGGAGAAGCTCACAGGGATGCCTTGCAAGTGATCTGCTTGATCTCCTCGGAAACGCTCCCCTCCACCTGCAAACTTTCCCCTGCTCCAAGTTGGGAGGAATAAGAAAGCATCAGAATAACCCATAAAGGTGGAAGATCTCAGCAGACAAAACCGCTTGAGCTAAACTGTTGCATCCCAAGCCGGGGCTGTGGTGCGAGCATCCCGCCAGTGTCTCCTGGGCTCCCAAGCCACTTGGCAGTGGGTGGCATTGGCCGAGGCGCCCGGCAGTGTCCCTGGCCCTGGGGACAGGCCGAGCAGCATGCTGGCTGCGGCGCCTGTGGCCGGCCAGCACACCCCGCGTGCCTGACCTGCCGGTGGTGCCGGGGCGGTGGCGGCCATGGCTGCAGCCATCGCCAGCTCCCTGATCCGCCAGAAGAGACAAGCCAGGGAGCGGGAGAAGTCCAATGCCTGTAAGTGTGTCAACAGCCCCAGCAAGAGCAAGGGAAGCTGCGATAAGAACAAGTTGAATGTGTTTTCCAGGGTCAAACTCTTTGGCTCCAAGAAGAGGCGAAGAAGACGACCAGGTTGGCAAGGGTTATGTCTTTGGGGGGGGGTGGTTTGTGTAATCGAATGCAAACTGGGATGGATGTGCATCAGGTGTGGTGAAAGGGGGACCGGTGTCTCAGAGTTGGCGAGACGAAGGTGTAGGTGTTGCCACTTGTGGCTTGTATGATCTGTGAGACATGGGTACCCCATGCCAGTCCCTTCCCCTTTCGTGTTCATCTGGTTTATCTGGATAACACACATCGCTGCTATCTACCACACTCGCACACCCGTGTGCACCCATGTGCTGGTAATTCAGTAGTTACACATATACAAACACACGTGATGTATTTGTGGGGGAGATGTTAGCACGGGAAGTTCCCACACATGCACCTCCTTCAGTTGTATGTTCAACAACTTAGCACTCTAGAGATCTGGTTTTATCTCCCTGCTTCGCAGAGTGCCTGAGCTGTGCTTCATTTGCTGATGGCAGACAAGGCTTTTTGCTTTCACTGGCACCTTCCAGAGTTTTGCTTCAGTGCCCTGTTCCTTTCTAGGAATCCCATACATGCATCAGTCCTGCAGACGTGATGCTCTCTGTGCCAGAGGGGAGAAAGATCAGGCAAGAAGACTCAGACCCTGATCTGAGTGGGGTTTTTGTACATGGGAGGAGCAAAACCCTCTGCTAATGCTGCTATTGCTTTGCTGTGCTGAAACATTGATGCTGCTGGCCACTTAACCTCAGCAGGCACAGAAGAAGCATCTAGCTCCCTGTTTGCAAACAGTTTGGGGATGTATTATAGCTAAAAAGCCAAAGTAAGGGGTGGATTAATTTGTTGCCAAAAAGTCGATAGATAAGAGCTGTGCATCCATCAGTACCCTTATTAAAGGTTGCTACTGGGCACTGATACGCTTCTACAAACTGTTGTAAGCTTTTGCCTTCAGTTCCTACTAAAATGAAGCACAGTAGCAGAGCTCCCTAACGTCTTTGGTTACAAACACAAGGACTCTTATCCAGACATTGGCTGTTGGAAATGACACCTCGTATCTTCACAGTATGCTTATCTCTGAAGTAAGCAAGACGATGTGGAGCGAGCTGTAGAGGTACATCACCTCCTGACAAGCAGAATTGTGTGCAATGACTACAATGCAGATGTCATTGGGATTCAGTGGAAGTAGAGCTTTTTTGCAGTTACTCCTGCTGCATTTCCTAGATATCTGAAATGAGAGACTTGACAGCAGGTCCTGTTGCTGTATACTTCGTGGTCTAGAACGATCTGAAACGGCGTGAGGTATCTCACTTTCGAGCTGTGAATTCGAGGATGGTTACGATAAAAAGAAACCTATCCAAGCTATGCGTTGTTTTGATCTTTCTTCCTCTAGCTGATGAGGTAATTACCTCAGCCCTTATGGTAATATTTATTTTGCAGCTCCACACATTGCTGGTTTTCAGGGTTCCCCCTTCCGTTTTCCATATGTTCATTGAGTAGTTTATCACTTTGGATGCTCTGTACTCTTCAGAGCAGCGAGGAAGGGGGGTTTGTTTATTAGAACTGCAGCAGCTCCTGTGCTGAGCGTTTGCTGCTATATATTTAGGCTCTCAGCTGTCACTATGGCTCTTATTAACGCTATCGTAGTAGTCCTCTTTCTGCATTTAAGAGCTCACACCTTTTTTAAAGGCGGAATATGCTCTTTGCCAGTTCATTCCTAATCTTAAATGAGATAGGGCTGAGCTCCTGAAAGCAAGCAGCGCACTCTTGGAATCTGTATTCACTGCAAGTAGATTTTACAGTGCTACCTACACTGCAATCGAAAGTGGCATTTAATCATTTTGGCAGTCGATTTCATAGGCATAAATGCGGTCTCCCAAATGAAAAGTGTTGCAAAGCTGGTTGCCCTGTTTTTGGTTTGGGTCTTTTTTTTCAATGTCTCAGCCTTGAGAAGAAACCTGGAGATTTGGGTTTTAGCATCCTGCTCGCTTGGAACGACACATCAGGATTTCCCACATTAATCTCACTATTGTTTCTTTACAGAGCCTCAGCTTAAAGGTATAGTAACAAAGCTATACAGCAGGCAAGGATACCACTTGCAGTTGCAAGCAGATGGAACAATTGATGGAACAAAAGAGGAGGATAGTAGTTACAGTAAGTGACATGAGTATAAATGGTGTTTGTGAATTGTGGTGGCTTATTCTTCCCATCTAGGTCCATTCGAAGCTGTTGTCCTGGGATGACTGAGTGAGTGGAAGCGGCATTAACACTGTGCTCAAAGTGCAGAAACCGCCCAGACTTACTGGCTCTGAGAGAAACGCACTAAAAATCCCTTATAGAAATAATGAACTAGAGGAGGTAATGATGACACATATGACAAACAAAGCAAATGTTATCTCCATGGTAATGTAGAGAAGTTCCTTGCTGTCCTTTGGATTTTATTAGGAGTCTTTTTTCCAACAGGGAAAATTTGCTCGCCTACTCAGAGCTCCTGAAATAGCATAACACTATCTCCACTCTTAAGGGCTCATTCAACCAAAGCCGTGTTATTTCACACAATGAGAGTTCATCATTTTCAAGTTCACATTTTGCTATTGTTACCGTTACTTTTTACCCCGTCTAAACTTAATTATACCTTCAGCTTTTAACCACCTTTTCTGTGAAAACACTTTGGGTCTTTTGGGGTTCTCAACTTTGAGAATTAGTAGAAAACAGGAAAAGATGCTTTGGGCATAGGTTGGGTGTGTGCAAATAAAATGCTCAAGCGTTCCACATTGTTTACACTATGTTACTGTTCTGAAAAAGAGGGTTAGGAGGCATAAGGAGTTTTGAGAAGGTATTTCAGGCCACTAGTCAACAAACCATACAATCCACAGGCGGACCTGCCTTTTTAATAGTTGAAAAGCACAGATTTAAGAGCCATCCTTTTCCTATGAGAAGTGTTTGCAGGTGAGCCATCGTTTCATTTTGCAGGACGGTAGAATATGGCAGGGTGAGCGCTAGATGCAGTGGGAAGTATCGTCTCTAATTTGTCTAATTACTTGCTCCCACCCTTCTCCCTCACCCTCTTTAATCCTCTTTGCATCCCTATGCTAACTTCTGAGCAGTGACAGGAAGGCTCTGGCTCTGCCGCTGGAGGAGGTGTCCTCTGCAGCCACTGAAGGTGCTTGCCTTAGGGCAGAGCCTAAGCATGGGATCTGTTGGGACACTGGCTCCAGGTCCCATCCTTACCCGCGGCACAAAGACCAGGTCGGGGCGATGCTGAGCGGCTGCTGCCATTGTATAGAGCTCTCCTCGGTGCAGCCGCAAAGTCTACTCCAAGGATGATCCTTATGGACCTTAAACGTTGCTTTTCTTTCAAGTGAGTGATTTAATATTTATGATTTTTTCAAAGTCAGCACAGATCAGTCAGGATTTGAGGATAATTCTGTTAATTGTATTAAAAGAAATAGGCAAGCCTTCCTGTTTCCATCAAAGCAAGAAATACCTGCTATAAATAATTTTTTCATTCAAATACTTTGCTCAGAATCAATTCTCTAATAGGGATTCTGAGATGTGAAACAAGATATATGGAAATACAAACTTGTCTGTTTCTAAGATATCTTTGCTTTCACTGTGTCCTTAAATTCACCATAACCTGGTAGATTACAAAGGGAATCGTAAAACCTCCTTCTTGCTGGATACCAGCCTTCCAAAATGTGGAATACTTAAATATGATGGAATTAGCTCAGAAATGGTTGCAGCTGAGCTGCGGTATCTGAGTGTTCCAAACAGAGGAGGGTTTTATCATAACAAAACACATGCCTTTGTAGATACTCCTCTTTATTTAAGGTAAATGTACAGACCTGGATGTCCTACAGTACTAAAATGATCCTCATTGCAAATATCCTGGTGGAGCTAGTAAGACACTGATTTACACTGTGGATCAGAGGCCACATAAGGTGCTCCCCCCAAGGGCACGCTCCCATGAGTGTTAAGTGGATCAGGCCCCCTAAAATCCTTTCTTCCAATACCTGCAGACACATCTCTCCTTTACCCCATAGCACTGTGGGGATGCCACAGAATTTGCAGTACCCTTCAAATGCGTGGGGTCTCATTCTCTAATCTGTTCTCTTCATTGTACCTCCTGAAGGATCTCATTGCTGTTCCCTTTTGCTACCTTGCTAAGGCGATTTGCAGTGCAATAGTTTAAACTCGTCTTAATAAGAGGAGCATCCCCAAATACAGCTCTGGCCAACAGAGTGGCTGCACAGCACTAGGGCTCTGCAGCTGCATTGCTTAGAGCAACCCATAGCAATGTCCATCTCTGCTCAGCCTTAACTTCACAATTATTCTTCCCTATCCATGGTAGGGATGGGAAGAGCTTGCAGTCCCCTAAAGCCAGCTTGCTCCTGACAGCAGCTAGGGGCCAGGAGTCCTCTCCATTGCTTGCTACCTGGAAATGGCTAGGAAGTTTGCCTGAAGATCCCTTTAGGCTCGTGAGTTGGGAGCAGACCCAGTGCTGCACATGGGGTTCACAAAAGCAAGGTGGCATCCACCATTGCAGGGAGTTTAAAGGCTAGCTGAGATTTTGAAGCGCAGTTTAGGCAGGAAGTGAAATACGGATTTGAGGAGCTGTAGCACTCAGCAGAACCTGGTTCTAGCCAAGAGTCCGCATGATTTGAGGAAGAGCCTCGTGGAAAGGGTTTCCTGGCTGGGAAACAGATTTTGTCTCATTACATGTGTTAAATAGGGCAAGGTTCGAAATCAAAGCAGAATTTATTCCTCAATTTTGGCAAGACAAAGAGGTTTCAAGACTGATCAAATAAGGAAATGTAGGACACGGTATCCTGCAGAAAGGCTGCAAAAGTCCAGGTGGCCAAGCCAAGGGTGGCACAGACCTCACAGTAATGTATACGGTCATAAATCCAGCTGTGGCCCACTGCTGCTCATTTTGCAGCTTTAATTCTCTCTCAGCTTATACTGCACAAGGGCCATAGCCAAGACCATCTCTCCCTTAGGCACCACCAAGTTTTTCATTGTGATGGATATTTTATCCTTGTTTTAAACAGCGCAAATGTGTAGGGAAAGGCTAGGAGGTGAATAACTTTGCATTAGCTTATCCTAACACAGACTGATCATAGCAGGAAGCAACTTATGTTCCTGTGGCTTATTTTCTGCCACTGTTTCTGTCATACCTGCCCATATGAAGGTCAACCGCTAGAAATGTGACAGCATCTCAGACCCGTTGTCCATGGCTTGCAGAGAGGGTCTGCATGGCTCTGCTGCTAGCCCCATCTGCAGTCAGTGGTCATGGACAAGCCACTCACTGTTACAGAAGCCAGACTTGGACTTGCTGATGGGCAGTGGGAGCAATAAGTATTGATAAAGGAGTGGCAATGTCCCCTTGCCTTGGAGGTGGGAGCTAGGGCAGCCTGGTTATGTGTCTGGCTGTGCTGGCATAGGACGGACAGACTGTGCACCCTCCACCAGCCGGTCCCTCTCCCCTTCACAGCACCAGAGCCAGAATTACTCCCCCACAGCCCTTCTGTAACTTCCCATAACCTGTGCCACAGCAGCTGCTAATCCCACCAATGTCTAAACCAGAGTGTGCCCAACCCTCGTCTTAACCTCAAAATAGAGCATGTAGGTTTATGGCAGGAAAACCTGTTCAGCAGCCAAGGGAAGCAGCTGAGCACCATTGCAGTGGGTGCCCCAGCCCTCCCCAGCAGAGCTTGCTCAGCCCCGTATCTCTGATTGCTTTGCCAAGCAGAGCACAGGGATCGCCCACTAAAACCAATCTCTGTGCCTTGTGAGCTGTATCTTCCCCTCTGTCCCAGGCTTTGCCCTGTTCTCAGCTGATCACAGCACTATTTAGAGTGGAGCCTGTACTTCTACCCTTGTGCTGAAGATGCCCAACTCATACACATGCCATTATGAAAGCACCTTTTAAAAGAGACCTCCAGGTTCTGCCTGGATACTGAGCTTTAAATTGGGCTTTCTTGCCTACACAGACATCCAGTGCTGCTTTTGGGGGTTGAGCTGCCAAAAAGGACTCTCCAGGCGAATATTTACTGAGTCAGGCAGGGAATATCTTCTCCCCCAAATAAATTCAAGCACTTCATCGAATGGATGAGAAATCCATTTCCCTTCGCATTCCACTCACTGAAAATCCAGGTTCTGTTTGCCAAGAAGTGCACAAACCTAAAGGATGTGTTTTTTTATTGTGAAGAGAAAGCCATTTGTGTTGCATGAGGCAAATGTGAGGAGGGGCTGCATGTGTATTTGTGTTTGTGTCTGCATGTACACTCATGTATGAGAAGGGGGAAAAAACCCATCAGAGGTATGAATTTATGATCTCTTACATTATTTATTAGTTGGATATTTCCACTTGCTCTGCTATATGCCACCACTGTAGGATATTCAATGCTCGAAGGTACTGCAGCCTCAGAGCAGAGCACCCATAAATTACAGTGGGCCAGGCCTAATCCTATGGCACCTATGGCACCCCTTCTTCACTCAGCCTTGGACTGAGATGCTCAGGTTCCAGAGCTGGAACAGAGGCTCCTTTCACCAGCATTTAGTCCTTCATCCCCAGTGCCCAGTGTAAACTTCTGACCATGCCTTTATCAAAGTAGGGCACGTGTACATTTCCTCTCACCTTTTTTAACACACTCTTGACAACCCCACACCCAGAATTCAGGTTCTGTATTAAATGCTGCCAAGCTGCAAGTTCGCACTGAATTAAGTGTAATTTGGGGCTTCTCAGGCTGAGAAAGGAAATTAAAATGGCTCATCATTCTTAGCTTATACTTTTGAAATGAATACAAATATTTCAATTCCATTATTCAGTTTTAAATTGGCCTCAGACAGTGATCTTAAATACTACATCTCAGCCTGAAGCAGACCGGAGTTTTCCAACCATTGGAAATAAGAGCCAGCTTGGCATTACTTCATCCCATCTCTGGATTTCTACAACAGACTGGAAGGAGATACTTTGAGTTATGAGAACAGTTATTGAACATTTTCTTAACTCCCTTTATTTTTAGTCTTTTCTGTTGAACACAGAGTGCTGGATTCCAATCCGTGTTACTCGTGTTCAATTTTAATGTATCCAGGAATCTAAGCTATGGCAGAGCTTTGCTTTTATTTCCTTCTTTCTTATTTAATTTGCCTCTTTACAAACCGGAATCTTCAGTTTTGAAGAGACATATCTCCACTTATAAATACCACCACTATTAGCATGTGTACAAACAGAAACGCAAGCAGAACATTCAGAGCAGCTCAAATTGAAAGCACAGATTTAGGGCTTGAGCTAAAGAATATGCTGTCATTTCATATCATTTGGAAGTTATTGAACTCCGCTTTTTCAAACCCATTCTCCTCTCAAAAGGAGAAAAGAAAAACAAACGATGAGTTCTGAGTGGAAACTTTTTGAGATGTTAATGAAGGTCCTTAACTTTCCTGCGTTTCATTTTGCTCCTTTTGGTCAAAAACGTTTACTGAATTTGATCTGAATTTGCAAAAAAGAAAGAAAGTTTTGATCATCTTGAAAAAACTCATGTTTGAATTAAGTTATTTTTTTGCACTTACTTAAAAAAGAAAAAATATCCCAAATTAAGTGTATTTAATCCAGTAGACCCTGGATTCTGCTCACGAGGCGAGTGAGGCCTTTTAGCCCTTGGTGCCTCCAGTTCGCCATCAGAATGGGGGAGATACATTGATAACTCCTGTAGATACTTTTGGAGCCATTGGTGGCAATTGTTCCAGAAGAACACGGTAATAGCAATATTCTACAGCACCCACTAAAATCAAAGTACACTTTAATGGGCATTTTTTATCTGGTTCTGGTAATTATGGTCTAATTCTCTGTTTACTCTGCATCCTCTAAAGGGTTAATTTTGCTCTCTGTCTCCTTTCTCTCCTAGCTTTGTTTAACCTCATACCTGTGGGTTTACGAGTGGTGGCGATTCAGGGGGTTCAAACAAAATTGTATCTGGCAATGAACAGTGAAGGATACCTATATACATCAGTAAGTAAACACTTTTCATTTTCTTCTCACTGGAATTATGGTAAGAGCTTAGAAGTTACTCATTTTCTGTTTCAAGGAATCTGCGTATACCTATAGACATGAGATTTAACTGCAAATTCGGTATACTGGTGGTAGTCTTGTTTTCTGTGAATCCATACAGATGCACAAAATCAAACTGCACCGTTTGATGCAAACTAATGATCCCAAAGTGGGAAATGAATAAGAAGCCCCCCCAGCAAAAGCCCCAGAGAGAAAAGATGCTTTCTCATGGGCACTGCAACTGATGGAGCTAATCAGTGCCGGGTACAGAGTGAAAGGGACAACTTGATGAATCCCCCACATGCCTGAATGCTTCTGTATCTTCCAATATAATCTTTATTACTGTTAATATAAGGGATTAAAGTAACTTTCTTGTTGTTCGACCCAGAAATGGAATTAGGTGTGAAAATCTTACGGCTTCAAGTTGTTCGATGAGTAAAGAAACGTTTGATTAGCAGTTCTGACGAAGAATGACTGTCAATAATTTTCGGTGGCATTTCTCAACAGTATTTTTAGGGGAAAAAGGAAAAGGATTTTTTGAAAAATAGGCTATTTTCCAATGAAAAACCTTTAGTTGAACAATGTTCAGGAGTTTTAATTATCAAGTCTTGAACAGATTTTTCCCAGGATGGTAAATAGAGGAAAATGTAATTTATTACCTACTACAAATGATGCTCTTCTATGACCGATTCCCTTAGCATGCCTTCAATACTGGTAACAATTAAGAAAATTTATTGAAATCTCTCATTTGTTTTGAAATCAAAGAGGAAGTTTTGCCTATTTTTCATCTTGTATCTGCCAGAGCAAAAGCAAATCGGAGCTGGGTGTGCTGCAGGACAAGATTTCGGTGAACAGCATCAAGCTCTGCTTTTCTTTTTACTCTGGCTATTTACTTAGGGCGGTTAATCCACAGATCTGTTTGCAGGGCTGTAGCCACACAGCCAGATCGTGCCAAGTCCCCTTAATCCCATGTAGTCATGGTCCTATGGCTGCACAGTGTCATTTACATTTGCACTGCAAATATCCCTTTGCACTGTGTGGTTTCATTTCCATTAACATCCTCAGCTGCATTCCTGATTCTGAAGTCAAAGGGACCACTGAGAGAATGAAGTATCATTTCTACTATCCTTCAATGTGAGGAGGAGAGGAGGAATATAACTCTTGTTTAGATTGGATCCAGCTTTTAGCTTGATGGGTGTCATCTTAGGCGGAGCTCAGAGATGCACTTTGGTGATAACTTTTGGTATCTGCATTGATTGGGGATAGTTCTTCACATGGTCTCATATGTTACCATGCAGCGTGCCTTCCTTGAATCCTTCTGTATCTATGAATTTTACAGTTTATACCATGGCAAAATGAACTGGTAACATCCTTCTATTTTCCCTTAGTAACAACGGTT
The DNA here is from genome assembly GCA_032466535.1 of Forpus xanthops. Classification (NCBI taxonomy): domain Eukaryota; kingdom Metazoa; phylum Chordata; class Aves; order Psittaciformes; family Psittacidae; genus Forpus; species Forpus xanthops. The sequence goes on along the minus strand of JASSUY010005843.1, from coordinate 111,810 downwards.
GTTTCTGTTCCTTCATTAAGCAGCTGTATTTTCTAATTGTTATTCTTTAACTTTTCTTGCCTCTGTTGGGCATGGCACAACCTTAGACCTTCATCACATTGCTATGTCCCACATTTCTCTTTCTAAATACTCTTCACAAAGATGGGTGTCCCTTTAATGCTGATCTACTTCGCCAAAGGCAGTTTCCACACAAGTTGTCACTAATCTTTGGTTTATCATCTGGCGTCTTCTGGTTTGGTTATTTTTCCTTTAAAATAATTGTAAGGAACAGACTTGGTAGGCAAAATCTTGCTCACGTCTCTGTCAATGTGACCAGGGCATGGACAAAGGCTGGTGAGGAGCATCTCATCTTCCCCTCCTTCACTTGCTGTGCAGAAAGGTTGCCAGAATTCAGTTCCAGCACCATTTTTTAAGTGTTTCCAGCACTTCCTTTGCTGATAATGATCCTTTCAGCAAGGGATACAGTTTGTCAGTCTGATGTGCAGGAAATAGCTCTATATTTTGGGCTGGATTCTTGGTTGATGTAAATGGGTCCCAAGAGAGCTCAGCTGATTTATGCCATCTGAACACTCACCTGCTCAAGGGATGCCATCAGGGAGTCTGGGGAGCAGATCAGCTCAAGGAAATGACATCCATCTACACATCCTGAGGGTTTCCAAGCCCTTACAGGGATGCGTTCCCAAATGGGATTTGTCAGGAGCAGACAGATGGTAACATGGGACTAATCAGGAGCAAAAGTGCCACAAAATGCTGACAAATTCCTGACACAAGGATATAGGGAAAAATAGAAATGTACTTAGAGTGTAGATAACTATAACAGATAGTTATACTATTTCCAGACAGAAATTAAATTAGCATTGATGCTGCAATGTAATAGGGAGAGAGAACATTGTGGTCTATGTCATGATCGCTTGCTTTGGGTTTTATTGTCACTCCAGAGCTTCAGTCATGCTTGTGTCTGTGCAGAGCTGCTTCCTTCAGGTTGCATTGCCAAAGGTTATAGATTCATTTGGTAAATGGTTTGAAAAGCACCCTACTGATACACCAGCTCTGCTCCTCACCCCCTGCTACTGTCTGTGCCTTGCACCTGATAGCACCTTTTAACCTGTAAACACTGTGCCTGATAAGAAGGCCATTAAAATCCATGGCAATTACCGCACTGGTAAATAGGTAAATAAGACATCTGGCTTATTGGAGGATAAATGGAGGCTCAGCTAAGTGCTTTCCCACACTCACATAGGAAAGCACGTTAGGGGTAACACACCAGGTTTCCCATTTCCATGCATCTTGTCCTAAATCACAATATTAAATCACAGTTCCATTTCATTTTAGCGACTCTTGTGAATTCCTGTGTTCTGTTCCTTATGGTCTATTTTTTAGGTTTAGGCTGTACAGCAGCAAAATTGAATTAGTTGATTCTGAGTATCCTTCATACCTAGAAAATACGTCCTGGCCACAGTGCTTTAGAGTTGTTGGCAGAGAATATCACAGAATCCCAGACTGGTTTGTGTCGGAAGGGACCTTCCAACACATGGCAAGCTCATCCAGCTCCAATCCCCTGCTACGGACAGGGACACCTTCCATAGAGCAGCTTGCTCCAAGCTCCTGTGTCCAACCTGGCCTTGAGCACTGCCAGGGATGGAGCAGGACAGCTTCTCTGAGCACTCTGTGCCAGTGCCTCAGCACCCTCATACTGAAGGACCATATCTGCAGATCCAATTTCCTCATGTGTTGAGCTCTAGCTTGGGCCTTGCCTCTTCCTTCCTCACAGACTGCCACAATAGGAACTCGGGCATCTGACCTCAGAATTAACCTCCAGTGTGGTTTGCTTCTGATCCAGTGACTGTAATCCAGGATGAGATGAATTGGCTCCATGAGGGGATCAGGGATGTGCAACAAATCTGCAGAGAACAGATATCTGTAGTTGGCTGCCAGAGTTTATAGATAGTTTGCAGCATCTGTCAGTTACAGCAAAAATAAGATCTTTAATGTAATTAAAAAGCTCTTTGGGGAGAAGGTATCAACTCAGCTGAAAAAAAAACAGAGATATGATGTTAAAATAAACACATAATTGCCTACGTTTGTGAGAGAAGCTTCTTAAAAGTCCTGGATTCGGGGAAGGGAAATGACCTCGGTCCTTCCTGAAGCCTCACCTGCACCAAGCAGTGTGGGCCTCCTCTCACATCGGCTGGAAGACATATCTTCGTGTCACAGAATAACACTACGTTTGAAATGTTTGGTGTTTTAATGTAACCAGTTTCCTGCCAAACTGGATGGGACTTTGTGCGGTTGCACCTCCCAAGGCAAATATACCCTCACTATTTTATGTGGAGGGATCCTGTCAGGAGCTGTCAGAAGCCGTAGCTCTTCCCGCTGTTTGATGCTTGAGCACCCATCTACAATGAAAACACGGGGTTTGATTCATCCCTTCTTACACCAGCGTTGTGCTGCTGCGAGATGACTTGAACAGTGTTATGGCGCTGCTGTCTTGCGTAATACAAAGTGAACCGTTCCCTTTTGTAGTTTGGGATGGCTTTTAGTTTTGCTTATTTTTCTTTCTATGAACCACCACATAGACCACATTGAGGTTTCCAGGGTTCACGGCCCATGAATTCCTTGTGTTCTTTAGTTGTCTTGAACTAAAGTGGTAAATGTTTTAAGGACCTCTTTGTCAGGCATGCAGTCCTAGAGCTACTGCTTTCACATTGAAACGATCGTGATGCGACAGAGGAGGCTCACGGTGACACAGAGCACCAGCTGAGGGAAGTTCATTAGAAGAAAGACAGGTATGTGGGTGAAATGAATTGGGTGTATGGCTTGAATTTCACATAGGCGGAAGGGTAACCCAAAATACAGCGATTCGAGGAAGGCAGCCTGAGGACGTCTAGCTGTGTATTTGCTATGAACCATCACGTCAGTCTTTAAAATCATGTAATGATTGCCAGTGAAATGCAGATTTGTCCTATAGAACATTTCAGCCCATGTAATTCAGTGCTTGTTTAGCCTGGATGCATTCTCAGAAGCTAAAACTAACTGGTGCTGCTCATTGTACCCTTCTGGCCAGTCTCGGGAGCATGGAAACTCAGCTTGTAAAGAGTGTTGGTTTTCCGTCTTGTCTTCTTATGGGGTCCTGTGATCTGCCAAAGCATTTAATAGTGTAGACCACAACAGTATCACACACGAGTATGCGACTGGAGAGAAAGCCCTTCTCTAAGAGTAGTCCTTTACCTTGACCATGTGCGATGGGACCCTGTCTGTCCCCTCCTGCACCCTTTCAACCTGGAGATTCAGGGCATTCATCCTTTTGTGGGATGCGTATTGGGAAGTATGTCACATGGCAGAGCTGTTTATGCTTGCTTTGTTAGCTACTGTAGGATGTTTCTGAGTTAATAGAGCTGCTGTACACGGCTTATGTTTGACACAGAGTTAGAATGCATTTAAGGAGCACTTTGGCATAATATCCTGTGCAGAATTTTACCTATCATTTACCCTAAGAGAGCATTCAGCTAACATTGTCTTCTGTATGTAAAATAGATTGGAATATATAAGTCTGATACCTGCACAGAAAGTAAATACTGCATGAAGCATACACGCTGGTTATAGCCAAGAGAACTGAAATGTGATTAAATTCTTGGAGTGATTCAAAACTTGGTTTTGGTGACTTGGAGAGAAGGGAAGTTTGTGCATATCTTAATCCTGAGCAGCACAGTGGAGACCTGCTGTAGCTAATGGGAATGGTTGAGCATTTATAATGAATTACTGGCAAAGAGCATTTTTCCACCTCAGGGAGATGGCACAAACCAAGAGATAGGGAAAATACCCAAAAGCTTCATCTAATTGAATTCATGTGTCAGTATAAATCATGTTTTGCCATGCAGACTATACTGTAGTTTATTCTCTTCAGTGATAGTCAGTCCAGCTGCAGCACATTTTTCTTTTCATCACAACACCTTGCTCTGTGCTGGATAAACATGCAACATCCTCACAGTGAGGAAGGTAGCTCTGGCATTGTGCTGACAGCCCTGATTGCTCCCACTACAAAGGCAGGAGGGCTGTGGGATCAGGAGCATGCTCTAAAGATGTTCCCAGGCATCGCAGGACCAGCCTGAGCTGATAAATGTTTTCTGACACCTTCAACCACAGCCGCTGCTCTAAATTATGCCAGCAGCTAACCTCAGCAGATGCACACAGTTGTACTGTGCATTCTACAGTGTCTCACAGTGGTGTTGCAGCATCCCTGAGGATGCTGGCTGGGGCACCTGCATGGGAGAAGCTTGCTGGGTCTCCATGCAGCACCAAAGGCTCCTGATTGCCCTGCCCAGACAGGTACTCCCTCAGGTCGTGTTCACAGGTTCAACCTCTTATGGGGGTCTGACCATGAGTTTTGGGGTTTGGTTGTGAGCTAGACTGTGTAGAAGGGATTGGCAGCCTGGGCTGAGCTTGCTGTGCCTGTGTGGCCCTGCTCTGTGATGTGAGATGCTCCTGAAAGTCAGGTCCCTGCAGAAGCAGAGCAGTATCCTGCATCAGGTCTTCCTTAATGGCATATATGCAGGTCTTTCCTAATGGTACGTGCTGGTGCTGAGCAGCGAGGCAGTCAGAGGGATGCTGCTTCCATCAGGTGTTTGCCTCTGCTGAGCTCAGTGTGGTTCCAGATTTCAGGAGACGGACTGCTAGCCATCTTCAGCAAAGAAACAGGGAGGGCATTACCTTCCCATGGGATGATTATTAGCAGGTTCAGGAAGCTGAAAGCCTTGGAGCTATTATGCTGCTTTTCTCTACAAGTCATCCCCCAGGCATCTGAAATTCACAGAGGTGCTGCTGTGCATCCATTCCTTGCTGCAGGTAGCGGGAGCTGAGGATACTCAGCACCTTCTGAGAAAAGGCTTTATAAGAGGAGCCTAAGCATGAAGAGCACTGCCCAGATCCTGGCAGACCTGCAGTTAGACACCTGTGCAATGGTTCCTGACAGAGTGGCTGTTAAAAATCAGCAGGGAAATCTCTGTTTGTGTGAGTTTTGGTGCCCTGCGAGATAAATAATATACGTGTGAAGGAGATAAAAGGCTAAAGTGCATCCACTCTTCATGTTAGTCGTTTGGTGATCAATGGCTAAGTCCTTGTCTGAAAAGACAGGAAGTCTTTATAAGCTCAGAGCAGAAACTGCTTGCTTCCAGCATTGCTTTTCAGCCCTGCTCCATCAACCAAAGAGTAGTGACTTCCAGCCTTGCAGCTACTCACAACTCTTCACCCTCACGTTGCAAAGCATGTTTGGCAAGCAGGAGTTGTAAGCAGATAAGAACTAGAGCAGACGGTGTGAGCTGCAAAGTGCGAGAACAAGCGCACTGCCAGGTTCTCGGCGTGTTCAGTGGGGCTGTAATTCAGATCACCAAACATGGGATTGCATCCCTGTGATTCAGCAGAGCCAATGAGAAATGTGCCACTTTCCTCTCCTAAACCTGGTGTGGGTGCTCCGCGTTGAGACCCATGGCATAGGCGACCGCAGGGTGATGCGTGTGTCTGGAAGTGCATTAATATTTAGGTGGATTTTTGAGCTGTTGCTTTTTTTCCCCTGACGCATATAAAATATCAATGTCGGGAGCAAAATAACTTTCCAAACTTACCCTGATGTTTTTAGAATGTGGCTTAATGAATAGAAAATACCATTATGAAACCTCAGCTCCTTTCCTGCATTCACTTTCCCTCCTAGAGAGCTGCATGCCTCCCCTGCATCTGCCCAGAAGGGCTTTCCCTCCCTCTCGTGCTGCAGGTTGAGCTAATGAGCAGCTCTTGTCACAGTGACTCAGCAGCGCTTCTGCCTCGTTACACTCACACTGTAACCTGCTGACAAGATGGCTCACCCAGACGGTGCTCACTGCCAGCTGAAAATGCCCATGTGAACATGCACATCCCAACAAGGATGCTGGAACAAGCAAAGACGGTCTCCAAGGACTCCCCAGGCCAACAGGAGTGGGCTGGCACTGGGAAACAAACTCAGAACTCGAGAAGAAACTAACCCAGGATGACAGCAAAACACAAGGATTCAGCACATTTATTAAGTCTGCAGGAAGTGTTTTCCACTCAGCACATTGTTCTGCTGGGGAGCTCCCAAACCACTCTGTGATTCTGTGAATAGAACATACAATAACCATTGTGCTCCAGATAGAATCATAGAATAATATAGAATGGTTTGTGTTGGAAGGGACCTTAAAGCTCACCCAGGTCCAACCCCTGCCATGGGCAGGGACACCTTCCACTAGAGCAGCTTGCTCCAAGCCCCATCCAACCTGGCCTTGAGCATTGGTTGGGGCACGTTCTGAAATCACAGCTCACCAGAGGCTGGGGAGGTGCACTGGGAAAATACTGGGATAAAATTCCCTTGTCCTTATACTCTCCCATAGGCATCTGCAGTGGCTTGAGGAAGATGTGACCTTGTTGGTCACTCCTTTTGCTGCGTCTTATTGATGTTTTCCTTATGTTTTCAGGAGGCCCTTGCTACTCTGATGAGGAATCCCAAAAGGGTTAGTTAACCCTGGCTCAGGATATGCAGGAAAAAAGCTTTTGTGGTGAGAGTATGGGACTGGGGTGAGGATGGGCTGCAGCTGAGTGAGGAGATGGAAGGGTGCCTCCTCCTCCTATGGCTGTTGTTGTGTGCGGTTGTAGTGCAGGAAAGGACCTGGAGCTTTGGCTGTTGCAGCAGTGCTAAGACAAACAAAACTTGGTAGTTCCTGTGCTAAAAGTGAGTGAAGGGCAGGTCACTTCCCAAAAGTGACTATCCATGAATCCAGGCTAGTGTTAGATTGACAAAACAGATCTGTCGGGTAGCGGTATTTGGAGTGACTTTATTATGCACATTTTGGTGTCTTTTTATCCTCATGTAGCCCTGCAGTTGCAACGGTGCTAAGAGGAAGGAAAATCATCTCTGTTCCTACTTGGCAGCCTCAAGAGGAGTGTTTACTGCTTCCTGGCCGTTTACCTCCTTGCAAACCCACTGAAAGCATCCTTTTCCTGACAGGCCTTCTATTGCAAGTGATGAGGTGCAAAACCTAAGAACCCAGCTTGCCTGTAAAAGCTCCCATGGCATTTGCAGCTTTGCCAGTCAAAAGGCATCTTCTGAGAAGTCTACTAAGCAAAACCAATGGGGAGTCAGTGGGCAAGAAAATGGGGTCGTTATCCCCAAGATTCCGAGTTATATGGTTGCTTTTAGGAAGTGCAGCACAACTGAAGGGGGTTTCCAAAAGAAACTGTTCTTTCAGTCATAGAGAGCCTGAATACCATCCGCTTGGCATGACTTCTCAGTACCAAAACCAGACAACTGTGTGAGTCCTAGAAAGCAGGATAAATGTGGTGTGTGGTACAGAAGCTAGGCTGGGATAAAGGAAACAGAAAAGCTGTCGTATTTAGATTATACCTTTGAAGCCCTGGTTTCAGAAGCTAACATTTCCACAGAGAAGCCGATTCTTGGAGTTAGACCTGCTGAATTCCTGGATGGAAAATCTAAAAAGGGACTAGGAAACAAAACAAGTCTGTTAAATCAGAATCCCATCAAGAAACTTGCATTTCCATACTGAAGGGCTTTCATTAGGATTAACAAAGGGATGCAAAACGTAGAATAGATTAGGGAGTCTTTGGACTCCAATATAAGAGCTTTTACCAACGGATGGGAGGGTTTAAATAATTGAACTGATAAGACCTTTCATATCTCATGTTCTGTGGATGCTACAGGTGCTATCACATTGTTCTTCGTTGTTGTCATTTTACCCAGACAGCACTGAGTATTGAGCTTCATGGCTGTTCTAAAATGAAATCCACTGGGGAGCACAGCAAAACAGGCATGATAATTGGTGAAGTGCAGTTCTGTTTATTTAAAGCCTCAGGAGGCATCTAAAAATCAGAGCACCAGTTTCAGATGCACAGCACAAGAGGCTGTCTGCTTTATGAAGCGCTATTCCCCGTCCCATACTCTGAAGGCTTTGCAGATTAATGAGGGAATCAATCTAGACCCTTCATCCTCATCCCCAGAGTATTTCAGATGTTAGAAGATCCCACTATGAGGTAGCAGTGCTCCTAGTGAACCCAGGTATTGGTGGGACCTTGCATTTGGGCTGACTGGCAATGGGCAAACCTCCAAAGACTTGTAAGGGCATGTTTCATCAAATGACAGCTCCAGAACCTCATGTCATAACAACATGGGCCTAGCAAACTGCAAAGAGGGGTCTGTTCCTCACCCTAGCAGTACTCACAGCCTCCAGCTGAACTGGTATATTAAGTATTCTTCACATGAAGCTGCCTCGTGGAGCTTGTGCACAAATCAGAAGCAGAGTCTCATCAAAACGAAGGTTTCAGTTGAGGTTTTAGGCAAAAGTTCCCATCAGTTCTCTTGTTCTTGTTATTTCACACCAGTGTGCTCTGATCTAGAGGATCATCTGCTGCCGGCTGAGCCATATTGACACTGATAGAAGGCACAATATGCTCAGAGTAAATAAGTGAATGGTCTGAAACAGAGCAAAAAGCCAAAGAAACTCTAATGAGTGGAATAGACACAATACAAAGTGCAGATCTGTTCCCTTCACCTGATGAACTAAGAGTTTAATGGGCTTGATATTACAAGCCCTTTCCTCGTGTAAGTAATCCTTACTCAAGCAAGCAGTTTCATTGACTGCCTGCCAGAGGATGAATTAATTTATCTGAGGAAGATTTTAAGGATCTGGACAAGGCAGCCATTGATTTGCAATATGAAATTTCTCTCTGATTAAAAAATGAACAGAGCATTTAGGAGGCCAATGAAGCTTAATGACTAAAATAAATCTCTGCTTGCCTGGAGACATGTCTCAAAGCCTGGAACGGTCATCAGGAATGGAGAGAGCAGCAGATTTCAGTTCTGGATGCCCAGAGGGTTTGCTTGGTGTCATGGGCAAGATCTGATTCCTTGGCTTGAAGCCTTCCCTGGAACAGAATGTCCAGGGCTTCATTTGGAGCTGGACTAATGCCTTCCTATGAAATAATTCAGTAAGTGCAGAACCGGGTGTTGTGCTCTTCACAAATAATTCCTCTCTTCAAATGCCTCAAATTTGCTTTAAGACTTGAAATTTTCTGGCAGACCCATGTGAAACCCTCTGGTTCTCCAGGTGGGGGGAACATCAGCAGGAGGCTCTTTCTGCAGCGCTATCACAGCACCAGGAGCATCATGATAAGGTTCACCAGTACAGCATACTTTCTCGCATGCCTGGTGCCGTGGGTGAGCAGGGATAACTGGTTTTATGTCACTAATGTTGGGCTTCATGAAACGAGCCAACTTCATTCCCCTACTTTTGAAGACCTTGACTTTAATTTATGCTTTAGCTGCATCTATGTGAAACAAAGATTTAATGGGTATTCTAGACAGTGGGGGCTTGCTCCGTGGGCACAGTTCAGCACAGACTTCCTTAGGCTTTTGCTTGGGGAAATTATTACAGCTGTGATAGAAAAGACCTGGAAGAGCTTTATGCAAATTGTTGATTTCTACCACGTTAGTTAATTGTTTCCTAAATTTACATTTCTAATCAGTGAGAGGCCAAAACCCCACCTGTACTCTCTAGGCATTGCATTAACAGTTTAGATTTCCTTTAATTATACTTGTAGGAACAATACCAGAATGGCATTGTAAATAACTTGTAGCTTTTAGAACTCAATTACAGAGCAGTGGCAGGCAGAGCATATTCCCTGCTCATCAACCAATAGCCATTGCATCGATGATGTATCCTTCTGACCAGCATCAGTCTGATAGCACTTAGAAGCACATATTTATGCACCATCTCCATCATGGAGCCCAAACAGTGCTGTGTTTAGAGGCCTTACAGTAACTGCGCCATGGTAAATCCCTGAAGATCTTGATGTTTTCAGCTGAGAAGAAGGGAGTCTTAATATGCAAGTGGCTTGGAAACAGCTGTACTGAGGAAACCAAGCTTATTTTGTGCTGTTAACTGAGAAGATGAGTCCAGTTGCCCTGGCTTGGCTGTGAATCATCTGATGAAGCTTCATTTGCTACCCAACAGTAAACCCTCTGCACTTGCAGCCCTTCATTTTATTATCACAGGAATGACAGTGAAAGAAGACAAGTGATTTCTTTTTTCCTTCTCATTTAATACCAGGCTTTCTGTTATTGAGCTGATTTGTTTCCCCCTGGCTCTGACAATCTTCTAAACAGCAGTTGCTTATCTTACGAAACAGTTAACATGGGTAATTGTGATACTTAATGGCCTTTACTTTTTGATATGGCAATTATTCAATCTGTACTTTTTACTGAGTCAAGCAATGATGGTAAAATTAAGTTGTCATTAGACTGATGTCTCTAGAGACTGCTACAGTAAGGCCAAATCTGAACATCTCTACTCTTCCTCAAAGCAGATGTTGAGTAACTTAGAACTGAGTTCCCTGTGCCTTGCACCCATCAGGTTGTACCTCCCGCATACCCACATCACTGCGTCTGCTGCAGCAGGGCCACACGCATTATGAAGAGAAGAGTTTGGTCCTTCAACTGCTGTTTTGGAGTTTTGAAAGCTCTGTTGGTAGGAGTCCTGTGAGGTTTTACAGGTCATGCAGCCCTTAAACTGAAATCAAAGCACTTGAAGCTGGAGGTAGGACAGCAAAAAATACAGCGGATATGTAAATAGTCTAAATTGCCCTCAGAGTGTTGTGAGTTTATCTTGATTACTTCAGAAATAGATATTTTCCTTCCACCTTCCTGAAGTGTGCATTCACAAAACTACAGTAAATTTTGTTTCCCTCTAATACTCAAGGTCCTGAAATCCTGATAAATATTTATTTCCTTGGGAAAAGTCTTCTGAAATGACATTTTTGCATCATTACCATCCTGATGCTGCAGCCATTTAGTTTCTTAACAGAATGCCAAGGAAATACCTGTTATGAGGAATGCCACAAAGCTAGATCTGTGTTTTAACTTCATAGGGTGAATTTAATTTCCACTCGTGATTTATTTGTTCTTTCTGACTCATTCAACCCTTCCTAAACACTTTCTACTGGTGCAGAGATATTAGTCTGTTGCTTACATTGGTGTGTGAGATTTAAGAGGAGGTAGTCATGCCCCTAAGGCTAATTGCATCATCTCTGAAAGACTGGGTGTGAATAATGCTTTACTATGGCTAGTTAGAAGTGGAGCATAATGCTTGAAATGTTATGTGCATTCAGGCCAGCAGTTCCTTGATAATACCAGTACCTCCTTGAAAGCTTTTTCTGTCCCATCACATATGAGCAGCTACCACGTGTGTTCAGTAGATATGAGAAAGCTGGGCTTCTGACCAAGCTCTTTTTGTTAATTGGGATATTAGGAGTAAATAATAAGTAACCCAAACCAGTCTGGGATTCTATGATTCTACATAGAATAGGTGTGAGCCAGGCTGCCCTAATTCATGCCTGTTCCTAGAGAGGCCTTGCTGCAGAGGAGGGTGAGGTGGGATATAACTACAATGCATAGCCACGTGCAGTGGTGAAGGGTCCACGTTGAGTCCTGATCTTTTCTCACAGAGGCTTCCAATGAAGGAAACTTGAGGGTTTTTAGCCCCTTCCTCAACCTGATGAAACGCTATATACAGGTTTGCATCATGCATCATGTGCAACCAGCTCAGAAATCAGCTTGCATCAAACCCTCATTTCTCAGCTGTTCAGGCATTATTGAAAACAGAGGTGGAGAAAGACCTTAGGTTAAAATTAAGAGCTAAATACTTCAGCTAGGCAATCTTCTCTGTGCTGAGCCAAGGCAAGCCCCAGATGTCCATGAGCCACCTCAGTTCTCACTCACTTAAGTCCACACAGGTCTTGTAGGAGAGAGAGAGATGGTAAAAAATAGCTGAACACTTCCTGTTCAGTTTTGTTGCATCCTGGGGGAAAGATAAGAGCAGCAGTAATACTTCCATGGCTCCTGCTTTTTAAACCTCTGAACATGAATCACTGGGACCGCAGTGCACAGAAGGCTGGTGCTTGACCAAGCCATGGCCCCTCAGTGACAAAGCCATTGCTAACTCCAGCAAGGTCAGGTCTTCATGCTGATAGTTTCATTTGCAGGGCTGAGTTTGCAAGCTTTTGGGAGGAGGTGAGGCTTGCCCGTCTCCACCAGCTCCTTTCCTCTGCACACTGGTTTCCTTTACTGTGAGTCATTGTGAGCATGTCACCCACGGTAGGGAAGCCACCGCTCAAAAATCTTATTACTCTTAAGGTGACCTTTTCCTGGGTGATATTATGATCCCTTTGTCCTTAGCAGGCTCCTGGTACACCATTTAGTAAACACCTTGACATGCAGATGTGTGGAAATTCAAAGTACAGTCATCTAAGCCTGGAATGGAAGAGAATACCTCTTTAGAGCCAAGCAATGGATTCACACTAGAGCTGTTATCACTGTGGGGTGGAGCAAGAAATCTTTCCCAAGACCTTGACTATTCTGTAGTGGTTTTCCCCTTGCCTGTGTGCATTGCAGATGGAAGCAAATTAAGGATCTGAGTCCAATCTCTGCCCCCATCTATCAGGCACAGTCAAGAAGATTGAGATCCGGGATACAGGGACTAAGGAGAATTGGAGATTCACATTCAGTGCTCCCTAGTAGAAAGATGGGTAGTAACTGAAAACCTGTAAGTATTTCTTTGTCTTTTGAACATCGTGCTTGCTTGGCTTGGTTAGCAAAGCTTCTCTGTTCCTTCAGCTCACTCTCCTCCAAATTCTGTACAGCAAATCCAGGAAGATTTGTCTGGCAGCAAGCAGTTCGTCTTGCTGAAATCTCAGAAATCATTGCTTTTATTTTAGCACTGGGGTTGGTGATAGGACCTCAAGGACATCTGGTGGGATATAAATTCAGATTCACCTGTTTGTGTACTTCTCTTCTATTAAATAAGACATTTTTCCTAAGAAGTGCTTCATAAGAAGAATCTTAGAGACACTATGTGGAGAGTACAACAGTTCAGCTGCAATGAATCCTGTTACAAACAGATGATGTATTGTGATTTTCTTTGTGCGGCACAACAGTGAAGTGTCTTTTGTAGGGCCTTGGAGAGTGCATGTATTTAATAACCGGTATAGAAGGAATTTGCAGATGATTTAGAAACCATGGTGACTCAAAAGTTGTGGCTTTATTTAGGCACCAGCCAGTTAAACAACATTTGCATCCTCTTTTCACCTTTTACTTTTATTTCCTATTTCTTTTTCCCTGGAAGATAATACAGCTACTGCAGCATGGCAGCAGGCTGCTGGGGAGCAAATAAGGTGTTTGGGAGAATTTCATTTACATCTATTTCTTGACTAAGTTTATCAGAGAGAAGTACATCAGGACAATGTTGCCTTGTTTCCTCAAGTGTGTGTACTGTGTGCCTGCTTGGTCATAGAACCATAGAACGGTTCGGGTTGGAAGGGACCTTAAGATCATATGATGATATATCTGACTCTACTCCTGATAACACACATTATGTCATGAAATAAAGCAAGCAGGGTAAGAAAGAGAGAGCTGGCCTGCTCATGGCCATAAGGAAAGGAACACTGCAGCCTAGCTCAACTGTTATCGAAGGCAGGGGAAGCCACTGGGGAAGGAGGAATGCGCTCAGGTTGGGAACCATTAACAGTGTTTTTCTTGACACTAGAGAACCCAACTGCTTAACCTAGCCCCTGAGACAAGAGATTCTGTTCACTGCTTGAGAAAAATGTCAGTTTTTAGAGCCCGCCTGTGCAGTTGTTAGCAATATTGGTTACTTTTGATGTATCGGGTGCCACTGAGGATAGAACCAATGTCCATGGCAGTTTCTTATGGGAAGAAGAGTCAGATAAGGCTCATTGAAATATTGAGTTTGTCCAGAGGCCAGGAGTGTTCTTGGCTATGTTACCTTTTGTACAACAGTACTTAAGAAGCAATCTGCATCCAGCAAGCTGATAGATTTGGCAGTTGTTCACTCCTTCGGCTGTGTGGTGAGCCACAGCTCCACTTATCTGTACTGTTACTTGTAATGGGCAAAGGTGGCAAAAAACCAAGGTCTGTAATCAAAAGAACATGTTAGTAATATTCACCATTACTTAAAAACTAAATGCCATGCATAAGGAAAGATTTGTTGTAAGACAGGAGAGGATTTTAATCATAAAAGCATTCCTGAGTCAATTTGTGAGCTTTATCTTCCTAGCTGTAACGTACAAACAGAGAGTACAGCATCAACCTGCAGCATTTCTGTTTCCAGGATGGGAACTGGGAAAGCATGTACCTGTGTGTGTGTATTTTAAATGCTTAGCTTGTCCTTTCAACCCAGCAGATCAATCAAAGTACCGTAGTTCCTTGGGAAAGAAAAGGCATTCTCATTAATTTTCATCACCCACATGTAGCTTATTGCATTATACTGGAAAATCTCATCTGAGAAACCCCTTCACAATGCACAATGCTGCAGAGTACAAAAATGGAACCATTTACCTCCTGTATCTTTTGTCTTTCAGGGATCTGGATGATGCCATTACTCTGTTGGTTGTAGCAAGTGTGTCTTTGCTAACCCATATGCACAAATCTAATGCATCAAGGTGCAAAAACACAGTTTGCTTAGCACTGGCTTTGGTAGGCTCAATAGCTCGCTCTTTGGAAACTTCCTCCAAGTGTAGAAGCTCAGCAGGGTGCTAGGACTTTGAGTAAATGCAACTATCAAAGTAGTAGGTTCCATTTGAACATTGTGATTGTCTATTAAAGACATGTTCCACCTTTCACCCTTGATGCTTTACCTCTGCTCCACTGCTCTTTGCCATTTAGATCTAAGGATGTAAGTGTTCTAGCAGCCTAGTGAGCCTCAGATATCACAGAGCATCGTGGCAATGTGGTGATGGTGCCTGGCATCTGAGCTGTCCCGGAGGCATTAACAAATGTCCTGCTGACCTAATGGACAGGCATCCCACTGGTCTGGTGACATGACCAAGCCACAGGCAGGCAGAAGAGTTCACGTTCAGACACAGTCTGGGGTGGCCAAAGTGCAGAATTCAGGTTTCCCATCAGATGGGGTAGATATTCACCGTTCTTGGCTAGCACAAGCTATGGTAAGGAACGAATTTACCTGAAGAGCAGCAGCGTGTGTTCCCAAAGATTTTGCATTATGAAAAGCTGGTGCAGGCACTGAGTGTCCAAGGCACTGATACATATGTGTATCCTCATTCCTATAGCACAGGACTCCCACTATGTGCATGAGCTCAGGAGATCACTAAACACCGCTCTCCCGGTTGTCACTGTGTCAGTGCTTGGGTACCTTTCCCACCCGGAGGCAGAGCCCTGGCAGCCTCCTTTACTGTGAGCCCCCAGACACCCCACAATACCCACTGTTACCATCAGGTGCTTTTTAAGATACAACTCTTCTGGTTTGGGCATCAATAATTCTCTGCACAGCTTTTATCTGGATAAGAGACAAAAAAATCCATCTGCTGTTCGTTACTGTCATTGACCAGTCAGCAAGACAAGAGCATCTGCCTGCTGACAGTGCCCTTCCCTGAGATGATAAAAGACAATCCAATTCAAGGTAGGGCAGGGTTTATTAACAGGAATCACTATTGATGAAAAAGAGGAGATTAGTTGAGAGCGAATTCCAACCTGCACAGCCTCATCTGATCTTTTTAGTCTCCTTTTCCTTGATATTTTCTGCTCCAAGAGTAAAAACTTTAATATAAACCCTACATTTCTGCATGGATGCATATTCAGGGTTGTAAATGAAAGGAGAGTGACAGTTTTGCATTTAGTAACTTCACACCCACACACCTCTTTTCTTTCTGATGCTGACACTTTCAGCCTTTGAAACAGCTCCCAAAAGCAGTCCTCGGATGCACAGAAGCAAGATCTAAAGAGGGAACCTGGATCTGCTACTATTTGCACATGGCACCTGGAAAGAGCTTTGAAGAAGGGTTCTTTTTGAGATGGGTAGCTCAGAAATTGTTTCTCATTAGCTCAGGAGAAAGCCTAAAGCCAGTTTAAAGAGGAGACTTAAGTGTGTGAAGTTGTCTAAGGGCTTGTTCACACTGGGGAGAGAAGCAGAAGCCCTGCACCAGTGGTATTAAAGATGAGCTGGGCTCTCCTCCTCCCCACAGCACAGGACACCGGCTCTGGTGGACTCCAAGCAGGTTTTCAGATCCTATGGGCTCCTACTGCCCTTTGCTTACCTGTGTGCATGGGCATGGGGTGGATCTGTGGATATCCGCTGCCCTGCATCCTCAGCAGCGGGGCAGAGAGCTGCTGTGGCTCTTATACACAATCCCCTTCACTAGTGTGGTCCTGTCCTTGCAAGGGGGAGCAAAGAGTGAGTTATTGCCTCCTGAACAGGCTGTGTCCTCTGCCGGGTTGATGCCACACACTGTACATGGTTTTCCCTAGCTTCGGTGGCTCGCTGTTCTCATAGCATCTCTTTTATAGACAACCTGTTCGCTTTTGCTACAGCCAACCTCTTGTCCTTTCTTCCTGTCACTGCCCCGCTTTCCACGTCCACTTTTCTCCCTATTTCACGTACTTCTCTTTCCCCAGACTCCATCACACCCCTCTTTGCCAGCAGAGGGGACAGATTGACTTCCAGGCGTCCCCTCCCTCCTGTTCCCAGGATCGGAGCTCGCTGGAGCCGATGGCAAGTGTGTGACTATAAAAGGAACAGAACCCGTTTCACAGTTGGGAACAAAAGGAGTGGTTTGGAAACCTGTTCCTCCTCCCACTGGTTCAGAGGACACCCTGGCTTGGAAGGGCTTTTCTTTCCCAAACACTCTGCTCAGAATAGGCATTTATTACACAGAAAGTCATTTCCAATTACTCGAAGTAATTGAAGTGGGGGTGGCAGGTTTACATATTCAAATCATATCATCTGTATTTTGGGTACGTTAAAATTAGCATTGCTAGGAAGCCTACGTGGCGTAAGCCCTAATGATCCTTAGCCATTCACAGTAGAGCATCCAGTCCCATGAGCTCTGTTTATATCAGCATCAGAGTGTGTTTGCCTCTGGGAAATAGCAGTCCCTTTCTCCCAGGTAGAAGGATGCGCTGGAATTGCCTTTGCAAAGCCTTTGGATGAACTGCTTAGGAATGTGATTATCTTTGGGAGGAAGAAGCTGTATCATTTAAGCACCGTCATTTTAATTCACGAGCAGAGCTTGTTTAACAAAAACAAGTTGAAATGGGCAGCAAAAGTATGTGAGCTTTCAGAGTGTGCAAGTCTGACTGGGGCTGGGGTATTATTCGGGTTGTTCTTTTCTTCGAGTGGCCAAAAAAAAAGGAGCCATGGAAAAATCCAGTGATAAAATTAGACTGCCAACTGAGCAGAGAATTACCAAAGAGGCACTGTGAGAGAGGAGGGAGAGAGAAGGAATTAATAAAGCAGCAGAAATAGGGAAGGAAAGAACACAGAATAATATACAATATGATGCAGGGCGAGTAGATTACAGATCAGACAGCCATCCATCACAGCTGAGATTGAATTATTCTTAACTGACTGGGCAAAGTAGTAATTTAAGCCTTTTTTTTTTTGCATGTAGGAAGTTTCTCAGGGAAAGAGAAGTGTTGGGAGAGAATTAATCAGTGGTGGGGAAAGTATATGAGCTAGAAGGTAAAGCATGTACTATATGGACTAGAAGGCTTTGCCTCATGCACTGAAGCATGGGTGATCCAGGTGAGTGCAGACATGAGTGATGAGGATTAAATAGGGCCATCTTTCCTGTCTCCTTTCTTCATTGGTTTTAAACATTCAGTAATTTCCCTTAGAGGAAATAGTTTTTCTCTAGAACACGTGTATCTTCTCCCTGTGCACATAGAATCCTAGGCTGGTCTATGTGAATACTTTCCCCTCTGGTCTGCAATGTAGTTTTGCATGGGAAATTATAAACCATTTCTTATATCATTTTGTGGCAGCAACACCATTGCATAGTGTCCTCCCACCAAGGAAACTTGCAATCCTTTACCTGGCTTTTCATTTGCTTACCTGAAAATGAGTCATTCATTTTGGATGAGTTCTTTTCAATGCAGCACCACCAGGACTTGAGGTTAGTGCACTTCAAGATCCTTTGCAGCTCTATATGCGAGCCAAAAGGGAGTGCTTGAGCTCTCAGCAGGGTTTTGTGTCCTCTGCTCTCTCATATTGCTGCTGCCAGGCAGTTATGCTCACCATAATGCCTCCCGTACAACAACAGGGCCATGGGTGCTGCTCCTGAGGAAACCACAACCCCGCAACGTGAGTACTCATTACTTATTTGCAGACCCATGGAGTGGTTTCTGTTGGAAGGGACCTTAAAGCTCATTCAGTTCCAAGCCCCTGTAAACGTGAGTCTCTTCCAAAAGAGAGGAATTTCTCTTTAATATCCCCTTTATGCTGAAGAACCACCAAGTGGGTGCCTGGGAATAGGCGAGTTACGAAGCATCAGGCGCTGCTGAGATCCCAGCTGCTGTCACTGAACCCAGACATGATTCTCAGTATCATCCTGCTTGACTTCCTTTTCCTCCTAAGCTAAACGAAGGTGTTCCCTAAAGTTTCCAACCACTTTTGCTGTAGAAACACTGGCAGATATTCTGGGGGCGGTTTTCTTTGTGGGGAAACGCACACTTTGCAGATTTGTTTCAACTTGAAGGTACATGTTGAAATTTCCCAGCAGTTTTTACATGGGCCTTGACACTAAGGAGAAAAGTACCAGCATGAGCAGAGAGATTGTCAAACTGGTGTGAAATATGAGAATAGAGGGTTAGCACAGAGGCTGTTTCCTTCAACCTAAATTAGGTACACAATCAAGCCTTCCACTTGAACCAAGTCACACTTGATGGTGAGGATCCATTTATAACTGAAAGGTTAGCCCATGATCAACAAGAATTCAGACTTTTTCAGTGATTTTTGTCTCAACATTTGTAAGTTGTGATAAAAAAACCCTTAAAACCTTCAGGGAAATTGCTGTTATTAACCACAGAGCCAGGTGCAGTGATGCTGCTCATGGTACCCCAGACTGCCCAAGACCAGCTGCTCTTGGCTAAACCTTGCCGTAAAGGCAGGCACTACCTCCAAGTCTGCAACCTGATTGCAACCCCAGGGCTTGTCTACATGGGAGCAGTGGAACCCATAGACTGTCCCCAGCACGTCCCAGACACCACGTGTGCAGCACCACTGGTTGCCTGCAAAGTGAACCCCTCTGTGGCTCTGGGTTGCTGCCAGCATGGGTGACATCCCTCTGGTCCTTTGCACTACCACATAAATGATGATCCAGCAGCTTGTAGAAGTAATGCTACTTTCAGAGCCCAAAGTGCTACTGTCTGACCTATGTTCTGACCTATTGAGCCGTAGGAGTCTAGCCCTTAAATCAAGGAAGACAAAGATCTAGCTAGATTCAATATGAATTTTTAAGTGCTTTTTGCCTTGTCTGGTTTTATGAGACCTTAAAATACTTTTCATCTCCGGCCTAGAATTACTTTTCCATATCAACTGATGAGTTTACCTGAATCTGTGCTTTTTGTACCCAGAGACAGATTTCCTGAGTCATCGTTGCCCAAGCTGTGAGTTGGCCAAGCTCTCTCCTTATCTCCCTGTCAGGAAATGGTGTGGAACATGCAGTGCCTTATCAGAGACTTGCTTATGGGAAAGCAGCAGTTGCTTTTGTGCCTTCTCAAAAGTGGGGTCCAAGCATTGGGGTTAAGCAAAAACATTGCATTAGCATTTCTCAGCTGGATGCGAGAAAGCCAGCATTCATTACAGGCCTATATTCATTCCTGTCACATTAGCAGTGTGTTCAGGATTGGAGTGTTAGCATTGGTGGAGGTTAAATCAGCTCAGTGCTAGCTAAAGAAGGTGGTAATTTAATAATGATGATTTGCTCATTTAAATGAGGCAACATATTTTTTCCCTGTAAATTCTCTCTCCTTCCCATTTGTTGCTGTTTGTGCTCTGCTGTTCATTCAGCCCATTTGCTCAGTAGTAACGATCCCTCTGGAGCTGGATTCCCGTTCCCATTCAAACTTTTACCCAAGCTTTACGTTTCTCGAAGCCAAGAAGGAACAAATTACATTTCTGTTGCAGGGAAGAATGTAAAGAGGTTGTTACTGAACCAGAACGAGCAGCATCTTTATGACTTGGTGGTTCCTGGAGTGGTGGTGTTTGCTCAGAGCTATTTGAGTTCTCACTTGCCATAAGAACTGATTTTGATGCCATACAGTGCTTATGGTTTGCACCTAACAGTAACCTCGTGCACCTATTTGGGGCAGAAGAATGAAACACAGCTGGACAAAGGTCTTATATCGTGACCAGACTACCTGGAGGTGACCAGGGGCTGTCCCTGATTTAATCTCTCTGTGCTTAGACGTGGTGTTACAGGAAGGGTGCCATGAGCAGGGTCTACCAAGGTTTTGCTGCAGGAAGATGGGTGATGTTGCTTGTTTCAGCTGCAGCCTGCAAACAAGGTATTGTGAGACCCTGCTTAGGATGAGCATCACGAAAGGTCTATCTCATGGACACGTTACTCTTTGCCTCCGGGGGTTAGGGCCAACTTCCCTCCTTTTCCCACTGTTCTGTAGGAAGGATTTTAAAGTACTGATGGCTGATTCACTGTGCTTGTACTCGGAAAGCCACCTGGATGGTGCTGCTTCTCCTCCAGTCTCAACCCAGCCAGAATGAATTACTGTCGGCCTGCAGTACACCTTGGTGTATCAGAGCTCTGAATATTGATAACACGCAGCTGATGTTACAGTGTAATAAATGAACAGTTAATGTGAGCCCAGAACAAAACCGTCTTTCCAAATCTCAGTTCTGACCGAATTATCTTAGTCCTAAATACCCAGAAAGTACACCAAGCACTGAATTTGGTCTGTCTGCGTAGGACTTGGGAGAGCTGAAGAGCTCAAGTAGGGAAGGCAACAAAGGAAGGTATCAGCTCTGTTTTGCAGCATGGGATAAGTGCACAGGGGGAGAACCCTCAGGTGATGCTGCAGTTGGTGATGGATGGGTCACAATGAGGCATCCCAAGGATGCTGAGTCCCCACACACACATTATCCCATTGCAGAGCAACCTTGGAAACAGTGTGGTCCACTTAGCACTAAATCATTCTTTATTAAAAACAACATATGCTTATTGGGCACTTCATTTTCTGTCTCACTGCTCCTGAACACGTTGTTGTGGTTACAGTAACCAGTCGTGCATTTTTCGGAACCATTAGCTGGTAAAAGCATTTACCTTTTATGTCAAGAAGTGATAAGGACCAAGTTCCAACCTCCCTGAAAGCGTTTGCCTGTGCATGTGAGACTCGCTCTTCCAGGTCAGTGTCTTTGTAAGTATTTCTGTCCTTTATTCCCCTGGTGATAATCAGAACCGGCTCCATCTCTGTACCCTGAGCCCCAGGACGCATCTCGCAGCCTTCTGGTGATGAGCTGTGGGTTGGACTAAGAGAAGGCAAACCCAGGACAGAGCTTATTTGGGAAAGCACTGTATGAGTTTAGATTTTGTTTTTTCCTTCCCAAGATTGATTTCTGCAATGAAGAAGTTAATCAAGCCTTGGAGAGCTTCCCTACCATTGAGTTACAGGGGTTACTGCAAATCTCCCACTTTACTATAAAAAGAACTGCTCCATTCTTAATTGGGAAATGTGCTCTAAGTGCAGAAGGGGCAATATTTCAAACTTCCTGGGATCTGAATAGCATCAGTAGAAATCATTACGTAAAACAGATGTTTTCCATCTGACAGTTGATCCAAGGAGAGTGGTTAGCCCCTTTAATGGAACTTAATGAGACACTTAGCGGTCCATTTCCTACTGCTCCTGGCTTTTACTTACAGCATCATCCCAAGCGCGGGTGGCAACTCGCAGGCATAGCTGTGAAGGTCACTAAGCCTGTCTGAATATGGCAGTGATTTGAACCCATTGCTGCACACAGCAGCATTCCCACACTGGGTTTAAGAGGTCCCTTCCCCCTCAGTACGGTTCTTCTGACCTGCAGTAATGTTTTCTCTTCAAAGCCCTTGAAATATTTGGCTCCCTGGTGCTGTCCTCAGTGCACCGGAGCAGCATCCCTTGCTGTCAGTGAAAGGAAACCTCTTCCTTTAGCGATCAGCTTCCCATCCCCATCTCACGCTCCTCGTGGGGCAGCAATGCCAGGAGCAGAGTCAGGGTTCATTGCACACCAGTGCACAAGGTGCAGAGGCAGATGGTAAAGCCAGGAACCAGCACTGGGGGCAATCCCCATGTGGGAGCTGGCTGGAAGAAAGGTGTCAGGTTATTTTGGGGGGGGCACTGAAATCAGTCATTACTAGGGCTGAAATGAGTCAGGCAGAGGGAAGAAGAGGGGATTCCTTAGGTTCTCCTCAAGGTCAATTGCGTGTTCAGTAGAAAGGTAGCGATATAAAGGGAGATTTTGGGCAAAGATGCCTGTTTCTGAGTTCATCCCAGCTTTGGGGTCACAGAAAACACCGGTGCTACTTCCCAGGTATAAAACTAGAAGTGATATTTTCTTCCCTACAAAAGACCAAGGAGTAAATCAGACAGAATCATGAGATATTACAGTTCACTGTTAGCCAGGAAGGAACAACCGGGACTAATCAGCTTTCATTTAAATGTATAGCATTCCCACTAAGCTCTTGTTGCTGCTGCGTTTATATCCTTATCCTTTCTAATCATTGCTAATATGGATAGCAGCTTTAGGAAGACACTTGGGGAACCAGGATCAGGGATCCTCTGGACGAGGTGCTATATAACGATATCTATAAAACAGAGGTCTTCATAGAATCATAGACTCAACTATGTTGGAAAAGACCTTTAACATCATCAAGTCCATTGGGGGGAGGTTGCAGTTCTCACACAGCTCAGTCTTTGTGTGCTGTGCCCCAGCTGAGGATGCCACAGCAGGCAGAAAGCAGTGTGCTGAATAGGTGCAACGTATTGGATAGAGCCGAACTTGGATAAGATTGGTCTGTGCTTTTATGCAGGGCGCAGGATGAGAGATTTGAACAAATTATGTCTCCCAAGATCTATATTCAATAGTGCTTTCAATAGCAACGACTATCTTTGGTCATCTTCATAGATGGACTGGGTTTCTTGGGAAATAATAATGCTGTGCTTTTGCTCATAGCGAGCATTATAGATAAGGATGTGTTACTGCATAACATTATGGCTGAAAGATGATAACTTGCTCTGAAAAAAAAGCTAATTCATGAGTTAGTGGCCAGTGGAAGCCTATATGAAAGACTGAAGATTCTAGAACAAACACTATCCTGTGCACCAAAGTACTTCACATTATAAATTTAATGAAGACAACCTAGCTTATTTTAAAAGGAATTGATTAAATTACTGAGACAGATAGAAATATGCATTTTGTACAATTGCTTTATTGATTCAGCCCATTAGTAATGATGGTAAGGACTATGAACACTTACAATCTGCATAAGCCATTGCCCCAGGTACTTCACATTTATAACCCATGAACAGACCTTGCCATGTTCAGCCTGGAGAAGAGAAGGCTGCATGAAGACCTCATAGAAGCCTTCCAGTATCTGAAGGGGGGCTATAGGGATGCTGGGGAGGGACTCTTCATGAGGGACTGTAGTGAGAGGACAAGGGGTAATGGGTTCAAACTTAAACAGGGAAAGTTTAGATTGGATATGAGGAAGAAGTTCTTTACTGTAAGGGTGGTGATGCACTGGAATGGGTTGCCCAGAGAAGCTGTGAATGCTCCATCACTGGCGGTGTTCAAGGCCGGACTGGACATAGCCTTGGGTGGCATGGTTTAGTGAGAGGGGCCCCTGCCCATGGCAGGGGGTTTGGGACTGGATGATCTTGAGGTCCTTTCCAGCCCTAACGATTCTATGATTCCATGCGTGCAAACACCTGAAACCCCAGAGTGGATCAAAAAGTCCTCATCTTTTCATCAGCCATATTCCCTTCTAAAGGGTATTCCTGCAATTCATTGTGAAGTCTTGTTTGTGATCAGCAGTAATAGCATTTTCTTAGCTTTCCCTGTTCTGACTCAAGTCTAAAACAGGGTAATAGCCGAGTTTGTAGCCATGTTTGTGAAAGCGACCACTGGAAAAGACAAGGTACATCTCCTTTGTAACTCCTAGGATGACTAAAAGAAACCAAACCACAAATCAGGGTTCTTCAGTGTTGAAAGAGGAGACTTGACAAAGTGGCGTCATTTGTCCCCAGTGTATCTTTCCCACGCTGAAGAAGAGATGAGAATCTTTCCTTTTATTTTCCAACCAACGCAGGAAAAACAGGTCATGCCATGTAGTATGAAATAAGACATGGATTCAAAAAATCAGGGCTTTTAATCTGTGTATTTCTTGTGGGCTTTATCACTCAACACCCACATTACCTAATTATATACACCTCAACCCCAAACTTCAGAATAACTTGCTTATTACGACCTGTCACTGCTGTTAGAAAGCATGTCACTGCTACTTACATCTCGTTTCTGGGTTGCCTTGTCACCACCATTGCCACCTTAATACCCCACTTTGGTTCTTCTGGGTGGGTGGAAATGGGGGAGCTCATCAGGTTTCTCCCAAGGGAAGAGACATCTCTTAGGCTGGGTTCTCTCTGAATCACCTCCGCAGTCTTTAGCAAAACTGAACAGGGAGGACCCAAAGCATATGGTCCCGAGATCCAAACCTCTGCAAGCTTCCCAGATGCTCTGATCTTCCTACTTTTGAGGGATTAATTACCTGTTAGCTCCCTTTTCAAAGGCAGAGTTCTTATGCATACTCTTTTCACACTTGTCACAGAGGAATATTGGGACAGAAAACTTTTATCTCTTCCAATATTGGATTTTGCTTCATGATGTTATTGCTGTGTCTGCAACAATCCAATTTCCTCCTCCTCTGTATATACCTTTATTGCTGAGTTATTACCCACGTAAATTTTCTCTCTTGTCATTCTGCCATTTGATACAAGGTGATTAATTTAATAACAGAGTTTATTTGTTAGAAACTTCCTAAAAGGGATGGACAGAGGTGTCTCCCGCGTGCACTGCAGTGTAGCTGTATCACGAGGGCTTCATTTTAACTGCATTTCACTCCTTGGTAGCTATGCTGAGCCTTGGATACAGTTCCCCAACTTGGGATGTATCACCCGAGATGAAAGATTCAGCAATGAAGAAGCAAAGAAGTTATTCATTAAAGCTGAGCAAATGCAGGGATTAAACAATGTGTATATTCACTTGATTTTAAAGATGAAGTAGTTCTAGCTGTGTCCTCATCCCCTTTGGCATTTATTTTCCAGAACTGTGCATCCCATCAGATTATACTAGTATAAATGTTCTCAGAAAGCTCATTTTTAGCTTGTATACTGAATTATTTGTATGACCCCCAGGGATCGGTTCCTTGTAATTACACAAAGTACTTGACTGACTTGTAGCTACATACTGTAACTGGTGCAGTGTGCAATTGTGGATGCACATTAACCATGCACATTAACTGGTATATACTGAGCGCCAACAGATCCTCCCTTCCAACACCACCATGGGCTCATTTTGTCAAGGGATGGAGAAGCTTTGTGGTGCGTGGTGCTTAATTCAGTTTTAAAACCATGGTTTCACCTTGCTGCTGGGGTAGCCCAGCTTACTTTTGATGCTAACCAGGCACTGGTGCCCATGGTTTGCCATTACCAAGAGATCAGTAGTATGCTGCCAGGCTCTGCAGTTGGACAATGGAGGTAGAGGTCTCCAAGGTGGTGTTATGGGGAATTCTTGCTCCAGAAGGCAGTAATGAAGTGCAGAAGAGTCAGTTTGAAGATGCTCCTGCATCCCTTGGCATGTGCCTTTTCCAAGGAGTCAGAGGATAGTGCAGCTGCTTTAGTTGTAGTGATGTAGACGTAAGCATAAATGTAATGTACATGTAAATACAGAGGGAGTCTCCTCCATGCTGGAATGCCTTCCTGCAGGCAGGACCCTCATTAGCAGCGACTCCTGTGCCTTTTAACTTTGTGAAAGGCAGATGTGGCCATACTCCTTGGGATGCTCTTTTACTAATCCTAGCTAAATCCTGCATGCATCTTCCAAGTGAGAAACGATTTACAGGAAAAGACACAAGACGGGTTAGCAGGAGACAGTAAGGAGACTGCAAGGACTGGGGCTATTTTAGGACATTTTATAGGTTTAAAAACCAAGAGACTCCAAATTTATCCTGGCTTCAATGTTCAGGAGAAAACCTTCAATGTGTCAGGACTAAACCCAGCAGTGGTGCAAGCAGTGTTCTGGGGTTTTGATCCATGCTCGGGAGGTAAATTCCGTATTAGCCTTGGGCAAAAAAATGTTTCTTGGTTTCTTTCCTTTTCCTCCTTTGTAAAATTGCCCATGTGGGAGCACTGAGCACTGGGAGGTGCTGCTGGCAGACAAGTCCTGTTTCCAAAAGCAAGGAGAGAACACAGGGAGCCAAACCCTGTGATAAACTGGGAGAAGTACCTTGAACCACTGAACTTAGCCAGTCGTGGGTTGACCAAGAGTGCTGAAGTTGCTACTGAAACTAAAGTGCTTTTGAGCTTGAAGTCTTTCTTTCCCTTTAAAGAAGCTCTCCGAGAGTTTCCTGTTGCCTCTGATGGATGCTTGTCATCTTCATCACATTTATTCTTTGATCTTGAGTTCCTTAGGTCCTTTCTTGGATGCCTGGGGTATCCCCAGCGCATCTGAAAAACTAAGAGCAAATGAAACCCAACAATGTTGTAAAGGTCTCTGGCAATGAAAGGCAATTTATGTGCTGGGGCATAGAGGTAGCGCATTAACAGATTGCAAACTATGAAGAGAGATAAAAAAACAACTCAATCAGAATGCTTTTTTGGTAGCAGTGAGAATTAAAAGTGAGGAGGGCAGTTCAGACCTGTGTGCCTGTGTTGTAAAAGTAGGCTATTAGTAAATCACTGAATCATGCATTTTAGCGGTATCATATTAAGACCCTGATGACGAATCACCCTATCCATCATTTGGCGTTCAGGTTCTAAGCTTTTTTGATATAATCCACATGTATTACTGAAAAATAGAGAAATCCTTTTTCTGTCTGCAGCAGTAGTTCAGCCCTTTGTGTTCTGGGCAGCTATCAAAATTGTCTGCAGCAACGGGGAGCAGGAAAGGTGAATATCTTAAAAGATTATTCTTTCCTAAGCACCCTTCAACTATGTAAATGTGATTACACTCGGGTATTATTTAGTAGTTTTCATCTTCACAATGGAGTGCAAACATGAATTGTAACCACCGCTGGCTTACAAAATAGGAGATTGGATATAGTGCCTCTCTCGTTTTGCTATGTTCAGCTACCTGAAGAGTGTCCCTGAGACATGAGGCTGTCATAAAGAAGACTTATCCCAGGCCACAATGGGAAGTATCAAGCTTGAATTAGTCAATTGTGGTGTCGTGACCCCAGATTGTGCTGCCCGATTTGAAAGGTGAGATGAGGTCGTGTCCACAGCAGAAGACAACATCCAGACCATCAGTTGGCACAGCTCTTTTGTCTTCTTCAGTAACAGTAAGGTTTTGGTGACAACAATACATGAAAGATGGGCTCTGCTGCAACGACAGCATCTTGTTTTCTGTATAATTACCTCTCTGTCTAGACAGGTCCTTGCAATCTGGATGTTGGTCAGGCAGCTGGTTGCTTTAAGGTAGACTTTGCTAATTCATTTTAGAGGGAGTTTGGCAAGCTTCCTTTTAAGAGTGATGTGGTAGGCTGGCAACTCCTGTCTTCTCCCATCGTGAGAGATGATTGTGCTCCTTTATGGGATGAGGTATGTCAGGAGCAGAGGCCACCTCAATACCAGGCAATGCTGCTGTCTGTGATGGTTTCTATGCCCCAAACAGAGGAGCAAAAGAACCAGGATTATGGCAAGGAGAGGTGGCAGGACAGCCTCAGCCATCTTGGGAGAAACACCAGGACTGGAGCCATGGGGACAACTGGGAGGGAAGGTGAATTCTACCTGAGGGATTTCTGCCTTTGGGGCTGGAAAAGCTCCTGCTGTGTTTAGGGCAACACAACTTCATACACCCTTATCTGTTTGAAGAACAAGAGGCTTTGTTATCACATTTCCTCTTGCAGAAATAGGCTCTGGGGCGCAGTAGGTAGGCTGGCCAAGACTGACCTGCTCACAGCTACCAGGTAGAGCTTCACATAGATCTCTGAGGCATTTTGGTGAAGCCGGTAGCATTCTGCTCATGTGAAGTGTTATTTAATAGCTGGGAATTCGTGCCAGTGCTGTCTGAAAGGTTTTCTAGTCCAAGCCTAATCAAATTTCCATTGCCAATCAAACATCTCTGGTTCGTTCAGACCTCCAATGCTTTGGTTCGTTTGAGACAGTCGTGTGAAAGACCAGAGGCAGCCCAGGTAGAAACACCTATTAGTTACTTGGCTGCACTTCCCATTACCAGATACTATTTTCGGCTGCTCTGTACTTTGTCAGAGCTTAAGATTTAAAATCCATGCGTTTTCCATTTCAGGCTGAAGTTTGTGGGGAAGTTTCAGCTCTCGCACTGCAATTATCTTCAAGAATTAGACATAGGAAAGGTTCTTTTTGTCCGTAAGTGTTCAAGATCAGGTTGAACAGAGCCTTGGGTGACATGGTTTAGTGTGAGGTGTCCCTGCCCATGGCAGTAGGGTTGGAACTAGATGATCTTAAGGTCCATTCCAACTCAAACCATTCTACGATTCTATGATTTATATAGCAGATAAGAATTTTCCCCAACTGCATTTTTAGTTTATTTTGTTATTATTTAACTTATTTTTTTTGCCTGGGACACTTTGGAAAAAGGAAAGGGAATGCAGCACTGAGGTAGGAATGAGAGCAGCAGTGGAAGATGGAGAGAGGATGGTGGGACAGAACATTTGCATCTACACATCTACACCCTCTGACCAACTAAACCTTTACTGCTTTCTATTAGCTTACATCATCCCTGGTTACTGCCTGCTGCTCTCATTGCATACCCAGCAGTGCTGATGAATAGCAGAGAGGGTTTCACCCTGAACTGCCAGGCTAGAGGCTTTATGTATAACCTGTGCTGCTGACTCCACTGGAGGATGCTTTATTCTGCCATTCATTACATAGCACAGAGCTACCAGGTCCCTCAAAGGAATCCTCCCTGCATCCCTGTTGCAAACTCCCTCCCAGCATCTAGATGCAGTTGGGAGGGTTGGCAGGGTGGGTATCTCCTCTAGCACAGGGCTTGTCATCCCCCTGCTATACACCTGAGGGTCCTTTCCTAGGTTCAATCAGAGCAGCTTTAAATCCACCCCACAGAAGAGCACCCAGTGTATGGGGTGAGGATGGAGGGGGGGTTTGCAGCAGTGTGTTTTACCTCTGTTCACAGTGTGACTATGTTGGCTGTCTAGTTAAGCTTGCAGAGAATGCAAATTTGTCAGCAGCAGCTGTAGGAGCTTGATGGCGGAAGAACAAAGTAGGAATTTATAATGTGCATTCAATTGTAAAGAGAAGGGTTTTTTTTAGGGCGAGATCAGCGGTTGTGCGGAGTAATAATCACCTTAAAGGGTGACTCTCTAGAATTAGTTGTTATTTTGTTTGAGTCCTTTGAAATTGTTTCCATACTATATAATTATCTTAAATTTTAAGTGCTTCCTGCAGTGATAATGTGTGCATTTGTGCATTCTTATGTAAATGCTTCGGCAGTTCCCAGTGTAGCATTGGAAATGTCATTCAAAGCCAGGTAATGGCTTTGCAGAATCTAGGGGAAGAAATTAATCTTCTTCTTCCACATCATTCTACAGTTGGTATTCCATGCTCGTGTGTTTTCAGCTCTGACAGAAGCTGCCTTTCAACAACACACATCCAGTGGTGGGACACACTGGAGCAAAGAGCTTGAATTTCATCAATCTGAGCCAAACCGTTGCATGCTGCAGAAAGGATTGCTCTCTATACTCAATCTTCAATCACACATCCTAGGCAAAGCCTAGGAATCATTCGGAAGCATTCCATAGTAATGCAAGCCGAGGAATCCCTGACCAGATGACAGTTTTGGTATGGTGTTGCTGAATGGAGTGAATACAGGTAGCTGGTCCCTTTGAGCACCCATAGACATGAGGCTGGGATCAAGTGGTGTCACTCTTAATGGTTTCCTGCAAGTCTTGCACCCAGACACCAGACACACTCAGATGCCAAACCCAGCCTTCTGCATGGCCTCCAACTGAGCAAAACACTTCCCTGGCTGCTCAGGAGGCACAAACTGAGCCCCCAAACCCAGGGAAAACTCAGTTCCCCGCTGAGCTTCAGATGCTGCTGTACCTATGGCTGATTTTACAAATGCAAACACGGTGCCTGCAGCAATATTTGGTATTCCGGCTGGTTCCCCTGAAGGTGCCATGTAGGAACAAGAAGGAAGATCGACAGGTTGCTCTGGGAAGGTACATTTGCCTCTTCAGACAGTGGATTACTTTGCAAGAGGCAAGAAAAGGCATGAGCCTATACCTTCCCCACAATGAGTGATACAAGGGGCTGGGTTGCACTGTAAAGCTCATAATAGTGGAGGTTGTATTTGAACCAAAGAAACAAGGCTAGAGTTCTTTATGGTGCAGAAGTGCGATGATTAAAATATGAGGTTTAAAAAGCACTGCTTTTCACTAAAAAGAGATTTCAAAGCAGGCTGGGAGTTCAGCCTCTTACTTTCTATGAGTTTCAGAGGAGGGGTTTGGTCTCCCTTTGCTGAGCTGCTTGGAAAATTGACATAAACTCTTACATATCATTCACCTTTAATAATTTAGAGCTCAGTCCTGGAGCACCAACTGGGGCTATGTCATGATTCATTTCAACAGGAGCTTTGCCAAAATAAGGCTGTAAGGTCTGGGGGCTGTTCCAGCAAGGAGGAAAGAAATCCCTGTAAATACTGCAAAGCAAAAACTGTATCTTTGATGTTCCCAAGGTAATTTCTTTCCCTTTCAGGAGGCAGATTCCTGATGCCAAGGCTGATCTGGAAAAGCCATTCCCACAGGCAGTGCAAGCCTTGCTCTGCCAATGGCTGCCTTTGGGCCCTATGGTGGCATAGGGCATGGAACTGCTGCCCTGGGACCTCACATCTCTTCTTGCCATGTTCAGAAAGGACCAGAGGCTTTGGCAGAGCTCGGTCTGTGATGCAGGAGTCAGACATAGCAGATCCACACTACTTTATCCTCTGCTGGGGGTAATTTATCTTGACTATGCTTGTTGAGGACAGGAAAATCCCAGGCTGACCCAGATCCTAACTTTGGTGTTTCTTTTAAGTGCCTGAAGGAAGCTGGGATGAGTCAAAGCTTGGACTTGCACATGGAGGTCCAGATTTGGACTCGGATCGGCAAGGATATTTAGGTAGATGAATCCTATTTATTTCTTACTTTATTTCAGTCGTAGAGTTTAACAGGCATTCAGTTACCCCATTTAATCTCCACAGGCTTAGCCTTAGAATCCTCAAAGCCCAAAGATATCCACAGAACCTTGCTTGCCTGCAGGAGGACTTACCAACCCATATTCCTTGTGCAAACTTCAGTAGGCAAGTGATGGGATTCATCAGCTTTCCCGTGTCCTTGGTCTGCTGTGCCTTTCCTCGGCTCCTTTTGCTGCTTGTGAGGTTATACTCACAATGGGTAGCCCTGGACAGTGAAATAGAAGATCAAGCAGTGGGTAAATTGAAAGGAGATCACCTTTTCTAACGGACAAGTTCACCTTTATACTTTCAATTGCAGGGTGCTTTCTGCCTGGCTGACTGCAGCAGCTATTAACTGCTGACTTGGAAACAGATAACCAGGTTTTAGAAGCAGAACTCATCCAAGGCGGTTCAGATCCTCAAGAAAAAATACAACAGTGGGTTTCAAACTAAGCCTTGGACTTACCTTCACTTTCCTCCTTGCAGTACAATGCACGGCATCAGTTAACCTACTGCCAGAAGTTCTTTATTTTAACCGTGCTTTAAAGGGCTTTCTGTAGCAGAGATAAAAAGGGTGGTTTGAAAATCAAAGTCCTCACACATTCAACTTTCTGTATGAATCAGAGACGAAGATTTCTTTGCAGGAGAACCCTTCTAAATCCTTTCAGGGAGCTCCGTGTCTGTTCAACAGCTAACACTATCAGAGAGATTGAGATTGAGATTGTGTTTCTTGGCCCAAAATCCTAAGAGGCTTGCTGATGCAGCTGTGTAAGCTAGGGAATCATAGAATCATAGAATAGTTAGGGTTGGAAAGGATCTTAAGATCATCTAGTTCCAACCCAACTGCCAGGGGCAAGGACACTTCCCACTAAACCACGGCACCCAAGGCTATGTCCAACCCAGCCTTGAGCACTACCAGCCATGGAGCATTCACAACTTCCCCGGGCATCCCATTCCAGTGCCTCACCACCCATTTGACTTTAATGTTTTGCTACTTTCTTCTCCATAAGATAACTCAGAATGGCGACAGCTCTCCTGTCAAAGGATTGCAGTACAGAGACATGCAGTGATTTTGGCTCACGGAGCAACTGTTCCGTACTGTTCCCAGAAATCTGTGATTGCAGCCCAGGCTATCTGAGGTTAGGGTTCTAAATTGCACCTCCCAGAGACATTTGGGTGTCTTCCAAGATTAAATTAGCTTTGAAAGTGTTTTACCTTCTCCTCTGCTGCTTGGACAATAGCAGTGTGGTGTCTCCCAAAAGTCTGGCTCCAGAGTAATCTGTTGCACAGCCTCAGGGCAGCAAGGAGTCATGAAACAGCCAAATGACAGACCCTCACAAAGTCCATATCACTGTGTGCGAAAGAAAACAGAGCTTTCTAAGCTTATCTCTGTGCTCAGTCTGTCTCTGGGAAGGACAGGGGTTACTATTAGATTAGATGATTTATTCCATAAGTCTCTGAAGAAGAAAGCATGTGGTCTTAACTTCATTAGGGCACACAATATTCAACCCAGTCTCTAGATGTTAATAGCATAGCCATGAAGTGAGATATTAGAAAGGGTTGTTTCTTTCTGCATTATGCAGCTTGCTGGGGGCCCCTACTTAGAAGTAACAACTCTAAACCCCAAGGAAACTGTATTTTGGAGGCAGCTTCATGGGCCTGTCTGATGTCTCAGTGAGGATAACCTGTGGCTTTGCCTGGCTTTGTTGCTATGGGCTGATGAGATGGAGGTGGCCGTTTGCTGCTCTCCTCATCTGGCTGAGATGTTCCTAGGGACATTGAGGCTCTGCTGGAGTGTGCCCCACAGTTCAGTGATAACTGCAACATGAAGTCTCCCATTTCCCAAGCTACACAGTGCCAACCTCCTCGTTAGAACAATGCAGTGATTTAAATGTTAGTGCACTCCTGTTACCTGTGCCTGTGGCAGGGGAGGTTGGGCTCTGCTCTGCTTTACAGTTTTCATGTGCAAGGTGCTGGAAAAATTCCCCAACCTTGAATTTCCATTAATTTCACCTTCAAAGTGTTGTTTATAAGAAATGCATGTGTGTCATTTACAGAGAGAAATTTAGCCTGTTTTCTGCACAATTATCCCTTCTTTGGTGGGGTCTTTACCTGCTGAAACAAATGTTTTCTGCCAGTCAGCATCACCTCTCAAACAGTCATTCTTACATCTCATCTCCCTCTATAATCCTTTATTATCTTGTTATTAAAAGGGTTTTGCCATCTGAAATCTCCCCAATCCCACAATTAGCCTGCCATCTAATACAAGCATCCCTCTGAGATCCTCTTAGCAGCATATGTTCAATAGCACAACTTAGGGAGCCATGCAGGTGGAAGAATTCCAAAGAGCATCACTGATCTGTATCAAGAAGCAGGGTTTGGCTGCCAGTAGTGCCCTGGCACTGTCAAACTACCAAGGTTTGAAAAGCATCCATCCATGGCATTCATGAATAAATGGATTGCAGTAAATCAAGCTCATCTGAAAAGGTCTCATTACCATTTGGTCACACAGAGGTGCTGCTTTGCTCAGGGTGGAGCTAACCAGCTCCTTGAACCACTGACATTCCTATTAATATTTAGCTCAGCCTTTTTCAGTTACACTTTATAGTAAACAAGAAAGCTGAACTCCAAGCAACAAATCCCAGCTAGCCTTGATTTCTCAAAGCAAGATGAATCCATCCCTTTGCAGACTACCTTAACATTAGAAGGCTAACCAAAATGCAGTAAAGCCATGGGTAGTATTTCCCTTGGTCATCATACATTTTGGATCAGGTCCTGAAAGAGTCGCTGCTCTTTCATTTAGTGTAATGACCTGCTTAACATTCCCAACACTGACATTATCCATCTTAAAAATAAAGCTTGTAGTTTAGTGCTTTGCAGAATAAAAACCTAATTATAGGCTTATTAGTTTGGTAATAATATTATTTTTAGTATATAATGACACTCCAAAGGCTATACTGCATTTATGCTTGCACATGGAATATATATAAAGTACTTTACAGAGCTTTACAGTGGATTCCCAAAGTGTGTTTGCTTGTTTTGGTGAAGGTGAAGAATCTCTATGGCAGCAATTCCAGCCCAGGCAGTGCAGGAGATGATCTGCAAAGGGAGCAGCAGCCCTGCTAACTGCACACAAGGAATAACAGCAGACAGGACAAGTGCCTTCGCTAAGAACTCAAGCATAAAAGGATGGTATTGAACACCAAAGTATTGGCTAATCCATAGCATCCACATTAATAAAGGATACAGGCCAAATGGCAGGGCTGTCCTTCCATGCGGAACTGTCTCTAAGCTGTCAGTGAAGCAAAGACCTGCTCGATGTAATGTGGCATTATTTCCTCTCTAGCAGCTCATGCTGTTATTTATCTTCCACTTGCAGCTTCTCGCAGTCAATGAGCAGAGGTGATTTCCAGTGTGCAGAAAAAGAGCTCGTTCAGCATCATTCCCTCCGGGCTGGACCCTTACCTTCCCCATGGTCAGTAAGGTGGCGGGGATGGTTTGGGAAGGTCTGAGCTGAGCTGAGGCCATGCTCGAGCGAGCTGCCTTCCACCTTTGGGTGCAACAGCACTGTCCCCATGGTCTTAGCATCAGAAGCATAGGATGGTACCTCACCTAAGCAGCAAAGGACAAAGAGATCACTTCCACATCGATTTAGCCATCCTAACTCACAGCAGTTGTACAGACAGGCTTTCAGCCAGGTTGCAGGTTACCACAGAAACAGCATTCCCATTACCACCTACTCCCATGGGAAGGACTGTAGCACTTGTTCTGACTGTTGTTCATTCAGCTGCTTTTTCCTCATAAAAGAGAAACCTTTGAGTGCTTTCTTTCCCATAGAGTTTTAGGACTATCTGCTGCTAAAAGGGTCATGTCCTGCTTATAATTACACAGGCAGATTTAGAGCTTGCTGCAAACACTGATTAGATTATTGTTGTCCAGCAGTTTAAGGATAAATCTGCATGAATTCATGGGTGACAGTCTGAAGGAGATCTCCTCCATCTCTTTACCCCAGGACTGATGTCCTCTATCTAGGATAAAGCAGTAAATCCCACACTCTTCCAATTAGCCTGCTACTTCTGCAGAGCTTGTCTAGGGAGCTCCCCAATGCCAGAGCAGCCTTTGGTGATGCCAAGCTCTAGCATCACTGCTCATGCCCTCTGCTGAGGACAGGGCTTCCACACTGGGGACTGTTGCTGACTGCTGAACTCACCCTACTCCTGCAGCCCCTCACAGCCCGCTCCAAGGCAGCATTTTGGAATGGCATGACCAGGGCACTCAATGTGGTAGCAGAAAAGGTTGTGATGCTCTTCTTGCCCCTCACTCCCAGGCACGGTTTAACGAATGGTGACCAATGGAACTCATTCCAGGAGCAAATTAACCCATGGCTGCACACCCAGCAGCAGCAGCAGTGCTTCCCTCAGTGGCAGCGATCATGTAGATGGATACAAGAGGAATTGTGTAAAAGGGCTACTGGGACAGGAATGTGTTTTCTTTCTCAGCTGCTCTTGCCAGCTTGCAGACGTTCCCTCGCCACAGCCTGGCTGTGACAAAGCGATGTCTCTTCATGCCACACTTGTCTGCCTGATGAAGCGGTCTCCTCCGCACGTTCTTGCTGCAGCTTGTTGCTGCTCAGTGGAACACGCCAAGCTTTGCATGGCTTCTCTGTCCCGTGTCACACTGAGGCAGTGGCATACAAAGCCAAAGGGAGAGCTGGCAGACAATTAACGGCTCTGAGGGACAAACCACAAGTAATTAATTCAAACCAAGGCAGTGGTGGTTGTCTCCTAAGGCTCTGGCTTCTCTGGGTCCTTCAGCATCTCATGCCACTGGTCATGCTCAGCGAATGGCTATGCGCTCAGGGTTTGGCCGTTAAAACGAGTTGGATGCAGAGCTGCCTGTAACCGAAAGCGGAACATAGTTCTCATACTTTAAAAGGAGTTTTTCAACTCAGATATTTTTCTTTAAAGTAATGCATGGCACACTTAAGCTGGGGACATTCTGCACAACAGCTGTGTCAGAGAGATTTGACAATACCAAGATTTGATGTCAATTATAACTGCTAGGAATCTGATTGCAGTGGCTGGCAGGTTATCTATGTAATAATGGGTATGTTATAAAACAGGCTGCTTAGCATCTTTGGGGAAGAAAGCTGTTTTATCTGCCTTTTGCTCCCTTCTCCCTTCCTTTAATATTTAAGCTTGGGTGCACTGACAGATCAAGGGGTCAGAAATACCATCAAATTGGACCATATTTATCAGCGACGCAACTTAAAAGAAAGAGAACTTCTGTATGAATGCACAACAGTGAGGCTGAGCAGCAAAGACTTCTGCTTGGTCATAAGATATGACTGAAAATATCTTACCTCTGTTACACAACCCAATGGTGCAGCTTCTTTTTAAAGCTTGCGTTTCAGTTCTGGAAAAGACAGAGGAAAACGGAAAGGATTCAGTGAAGGGTATTGGAAGTGATTAGAGACATAGAGAACCTTTCACATGAGGAGAGATATAAAAAGATTAGGCTTGCTTAGTTAAGACAAGAGATGAATAAGCAGAGAGATAGAGAGATATGGGGCAATGAATGGCACAGAAGAGACCCACTGGGTACTTTCACGTGCTGATTTCCAAAGGGAAAAGCTGATAGAAAAAAAACTGAATAAAAATAAGTCAATAAATTTGCTTATGATAAAAAAACTGCAGACACGTTTTAAATGTTTTCCATAGAGCTGGCTTCACCTTTGGAAGCCGCTGTCACGGGGAGCAGAGATAAGGGAGGATTCAAGGCCAGGTTGGATGTGGTTCTGGGCAACCTGGTCTACTGGAAGATGTCCCTGCTCATTACGACTGGATGGTCTTTGAAGATCCCTTCCAGTCCAAACCATTCTATGAATGAGTTTAGGAAGACGATTCAAAGGACTGGCTGCTCTAGGGAAAATCATGAGCCTACTGAGAGGAAAAGGGAGTTCTTTTGTACCTCTGAATGGGATCCACCAGTTGGCATGATCCCAAGGGTGGAACTGCCTTGGTGGGCTCTGGGTACTCATCCACTACACGCAGCCATCAATGCACTAGGTATAGATAGTCACCCACGTCAGCTGCCCTCAAGGATGTCAGGTGACTTGATTTCTCATCCATGCTCTCAAGAGCATGTTTTCAGGGAGCATGTCTTTCCCAACATCCCTGCTTTCTATAATGCCCATGCAGGTCACGTATCAAGGCAGCTGTTGTTTTTCAGTGGAGCCGTTTGGAGGGTGCTCTTGGTGCTTTGCTCAGAAAGGAAAGATTAGTTCCTCTGCTTGGCTCAGTTATATGGGAGGGAGGATCATGAGAAGCTGTGGCGGATCCAGCAAGCTGATCACTAAAAGGTCATCAGTGGCACATACCTAGAGAAGAAAACATGATCAGTGTATGGAAGTACAGGGAAAACACCTAAGATGCTGCCGTCTCCTGTATTCTAGCTTGGGTTAGTGTGATGGTTTTGGTTGGGATAGAGTTGATTCTCCATGTGGCAGCTAGTATGGGGCTGTGGTTTGGGTTTGTGCTGAGGGAAGTATTGGTTGTTGTTGAGCCAGGGCCTTTTCTGCTTCCGCTGCTGCCCCAGCAGCGGGTGTGCTATGGGTGGGAAGGACATGGCCCTGGCTGACAACAGGGGCATTCCTTACAAATGACAGCATATAAAGCCTGGGGAAGAAGAGGGAAAGGGAAACAGAGCCCTACTTTGCTGGAGATAGGTGGGTGCTGGGCTCCCGCTCGCCCATGGGAGGTGATGGGTGGGTTTCTTGTTTTGCTTTGCTTGCACACACGGCTTTTGCTGTGCTTATTGAGCTGTCACAGTCTCAACTCATGAGTTTTCTCACTTTTGCGCCTCTGATTCTCTCCCCCATCCCACTGTGGAGGTGGGGGTTGAACAAGCTGTGTGGGGCTCGGTTGTGTGACGGGTTGAACCACAACAGTTAACCAGAGGCTATAGCGGTGTTAACCAGTCCTTGACCAAACCCGGGAGTGCAGTCTAGGAATCACAGAGCTTTATCATGCAATACAACATCTGATGTGACATTGAGAAAGTCATTTCAATCTTTTCTCTTTAAAATCCAAAACTGAAGATCTTTCTCCAGAGAGGCTTTATTACTGATTAACATATAGGCTTTCCTTTACAGATTTTGAATCAGTAATATAACTTCTGTATATGTGAAACAATAAAAACTATATGCGATTAAAAACCAGCTTCTAGGTCACAGTAGAATTGTATCATATATGTTGATCTTTCTCTATCAACCCGGTTTGGAGCCTTCAGACAGCCTGGAAGGCTCTTACTGCTTAATGAACCTTCCTAAGTCTCACCAAACAAGCAGTCTTTAAAGACTAGTTTCTTCCTTTTATCTTATTAAATTTTCACTGATTTTGAACTAGAACTGGCAAGTCTGGTGCCCTAAAGCCACAGAAATTAATAAAGGGTAGATGCGAGCATTAGCAGGTATTAAAATATTAATAGAGGACTTGATTATTCAGGTAATTGCAAAGGTTTCCCTGTACCATGCTTCCATGATCATCAGAGGTGCACAATCTGCAGAAGCACTGATGCATTTGGGGGCAAAGTGGACCTTCTGTTTGTCTTATTCATACCAAGTAAATAACATCTCATAACTTTGTGGGATGGATTAGCAAATGGACCCGCGTTTGTCATCTGTGAGGTGTTCTCCTGAGCATCTTGAAGAACTTTTAAACCCTATTTCAGGCTTTCTCTAACACGTTTCATTTCTTCTGCAGTAATCGGGAGAGTGTCTTCTTTCTCTATGTATCACGGGTTAATTCTCTTGTCCTAGTTAAGGAGTGCTTTGGTTGATCAACACAGTCATAGAAGTGAAGCATCACCAAAAGGGAACAATAATATGATCACGCATAGCTCTTATCTCAATTAAACTGAGCATTGTTTACAGTCACTGAGTCTTCCCTTGGGTCATTGGGCAGTACATCCATTCCATGGGCAGAGCAAGCTGAGAGGTGACACACCAAGCTTGAAATAGGTAGCTACTGAGATGCTTAAATTCCACTTAAAAACCTGAGCAAAGATAACTTGGACAAGTTTTCACAACTGAGTCACTGATGAGGCTGGTAAAGCAGTGATGGACACAACTTTAACCATGGAATCTCTGTGTAATTAATACGTTTTCTGCTTCATTTCACCGTGTGCATTTTCCCCCCAGTTTGTGCATTTGCTTTGCTGTGCACTGGAACAACATAAAGGGAATAATTACAGGATCTTTTCAATGGGTTTCTCAGAGATTCAGAGAATAACTAGTGACAACCTGAAATCTTACTCTGGAGTTGCTGGATATCCAGCTGCTTCCTTGGGCTCCATTATACTGTTCCTGAAAGCTTTGTCCTAACTAAATTTACACATCACTGATAGTTTGCGTTTCACTTGAGCAACTCCAGCTTATTGCACTGTTCCAGGCAACTCGATGCTATGTTGTTTGGGATCACCTTCCAGGAAAACCATGCCTTCCAATCACTCCTGGAAGTAAATAGGTTTCCTGTTGAAAGAATTTAGTGTATCTTTTCTATATCATTTTTTATGTACGTTTCTTATTTCCATGGTCACATGGCTGGTACACGTGCCTTCAGATTGAAGCGAACCCAAGGGGAATTACAGCCTTCCACATATCCCTACTCAGCAGTAGGGTTTTTGCTCTAGCAGCAGTTAGTTCAACTTTACAACATCTCCTGAGGGCTCTGGGCTACCTACAATGTCTTTGTGAGAACTCATCTGGGATAGGCATAGCCAAAAGTCCTCACTGTGCTGGCGTAACGCTGCCAGGGATGGGGCAGCCACAGCTTCTCTGGGCAACCTCTGCCAGTGCCTCAGCACCCTCTTTCAGTTTAGAGTCAAGATGTCATATGGGACAGTGTCAAATATAGACATATGTTAGGAGTTGCTTCCGCTGCCATCACTAGGATTCCTCAAAATAGGTAAATTTAAGCAAAATAGACAATATTTGTGGGATTGGAACCTATCTGCGGAAGCTGTAATAAATAGACCTGATCCAAAAGAAATTGCTCCAAGATGACAAGTTTCCTTAGCTAGAGCAAACAGCTTTTGGTGGCTTCATGAAACACCAGTTTCTTCAGAGAGTCTCCCGAGACTGGTGATCTAAAAGCTGCTATTTCTCCTAACACTAAAGTTGAAGTATTCACATCTTGTGCTGTTGATATCACTGCACATTACAGGGTGATGATCCAGAGGATACACCCTGGAACTTCACATGCCAAGATGGAGAAAATCAATCTCTGCTAATAAAAAAAGGCAGGCTCAGTGGTGCAGAAAATCACTGCTCTGGAGTCTTAAAGAGGCCCCTTCAAAAATTCATGATTATAGAATGGAATCCTGGGCTACATTATAGACCTGAAAGAAATCAGGATATGGAGGGGAAAAAATCCAGTTTGCATTCAGTGGAGAAAATAAAGAATGCAGACACAGTCACTGATCCCATGGAACACAATTCTATGGTCAACATATAAGAACATCTCCCAAGTTTCACAAGTACCTGAATACTTTTCAAAGTTACTTTATCTTGTTGTTTCTTCATTCCTCTAGCACTAAAACCATCGGAATAAAGCTTCTGATTGTTCCTATCCACTGCTGTAGGGTAGCTGCAGGACATTCAGCCTATGCTGATACATGAACATTTAGCAACTTCAGTATTGACCTAACGACTGACTTAAACTTACTACTCAGTAAAGTATGTGGTGATGTCCCCTGCACACAATCAGAGCAGGAAGAATTCCAGCTTCACTTCCCAATATTGTGCCTTTCAGCCTTCGCACACCTGTAAGGCAGGATTTGTATGGAAAAGACTAGATTAGTTTAGATATAATCTAGTCATGCTAGAACACAATCACTTTAAGTGTTTGCACAGGGCCTTTTTACCATTGTATCATACACCAAATTACTCTTTTCAATTTGTTTGTCACACCTTTAATGCAGCTGCAGATATTCCATGATGGAATATTTCAGCTGATCAGCTCAAAATCTGACAGTTCTTCTTCCTTAAGCGTGGCTGACTCATGACTACAGTGAACCCAGCTCTTTGTTTGACTTTTATTTATACATCCATTCATTCATCCATTCATTGTGAGGGTGCATGTGTGAGGGGCTTGGGCAAGTGCAATTCACTGTCGTGTAGGTACCATCATCCTTGACTTCTGTGATTGAAATACTATTTCACACAAATACTTATTTTTCACCTGCTTTGTGTAATACTGTATTCATACCATTGGACTTCTCAGAACTTATTCAAATTAGTTTCATCACAAAGATGGACAAAGAGGATACCTGAAAGAGAGGAAAAAAATGGCTTTCAAATTCAATCCTTATTCATATTTATAAATTTTCAATAGGATTGACTAAATCAGTTTTAACTGGGGTTATTCAGCTCTCTCCCAGCTCTAACTCACCTTTCCTCAGGACATTAGCAAAGAATTTGCCAGCAAAGAGAACATAGTGTCGAACTTGCACTTGCTTTTCTGCACTGTATTTTGAACTGACGTGCTGATACAAGTCCTGTCTGTACCCAGCTGGGTTGGCACATGGATGGGTAGCTCAGAAAAGTGCATTTTAATTGTAAAGCCCCCAAATCAGGAGCACATTCGCTAGTGTTCCTCCTTCAGAGCTTCCCTCTGCACTTCTTCTCCCCAACTCTCTTCTATGTAGGAAAGACACAGATTAAAATAAAGGCTGGGGGTTGGAACTAGATGAGCCTTAAGGTATCTTCCAACTCAAACCATTCTATGAGAGCTTAATCACAGGATGCTCTCAGAAGAGGACTGCTGGATGTAATGCTAAAGGGGCATGGTTGTCAGGCTGGCGTTTGGCTCTACATGGGCTCAACTGCAAACACAGCAGCATAGCGCTTCCACCATGGCTTTTAATCACAAGCCTCATGGCCAAGGGACAAAATCAGGGGTGAGGAAGTCTTCTAGTGTCTGTCTTTCTGTCTCCCCACTGTTTCTGTCCTTGTTTCAAGAGACTCAGTGGCTCCTGCTGCTCAGACTGAGCTTAACGTGCATCCTAAGAGGGCCAGAGTAAATATTGTGGGTCTGTTGGCAATCTGACCCTCTGCCACTGTGCAAAGCAAGCCTTTTGTACCCAAACCAGCTCCAAATTACTGTACCCAAGCCATAATCTTCCAGTGGGAGCACTGTAGTTTTCCATTTTGCTGCTAATTGGATGCTGCACTTGGAAGTGTCTTTGTTAGCATGGCTGGCGCTGGGCAGGGAACAGTGATGGAAGGCTTTTATTTAGAGCTCATGCAAAAATGCTGTGCCTGTCCCTGTTTGACAGCAATTGAAACCAATTGTCAATTAACTAAATAGCAGCCAATTAGCTTGAAGAAATAAAGAAGATAATTGCTTGCTTCACATGCTTTCTTGAAGCAAATGCCACTCAGAGGATGGGAGGGTATTGCTTTTTCCCTATCAGAAGGCAAAATGGCAAAGGATATGCAGAGAAGGTACAATTGTGGGCTTGGGGATTTTTTTGAATACCATCTATTTCTCACACGACGATATTTGAGAAACTACATAGGAACATCTTAAGCTCCTGAGACGTTCAATTTTCTTGGCTTTTTTCAATTCCAAATGACAATCATTATGCAAGCACGTATTTTTCCTCCTTTCTTTCCCACTGCTGTAAGATACTTGAAGCACAAGGGAGAAACAGCCAACAGCTGGCTGCTGTGCAGTGCAATGCCAGGCAAGATTGTGATATTAACATTGGCATCACCAGACCTTCCTCTTTCATGTTTTATGGACTTTTTGGGGTCCATGGGTGAGCTGTTGTCAGAGCTTGTAATGTTAAAAACCCTAAAGCACCCAGAGGCCTTTAGGAAGCAGCTTAGTGGTGCTTTCAGGACTGGTGTTTTGGTCTTAGATCTCTCCAAGACCTGTGGTTTGCTTCTGTATAGCTTTGTGAACTTGGGCAATAGTACCAGAAGGTATTGATTCATTGCACAGGGAAAGCCAGTCACACCACTGGCAGGAAGATAAAGGCTCTCTCCTGATTTAGTGCTCTTTAACTAGTGTCACAATAGCATCTCCCCAAAAGTAGCGGTGCAATTCAACATGAAGATTTAAGCTTGCTGCTATAGCTAGAGTCTCAGAGCAGAGGCTGATGTCTGCAGTGGGTCTCTGATAGCTGAGCTTTCAGTGGATGATAGGCCGGGCTGAGAAAGAACATAGATTAGACCAAAGAGGCAGCTGCTACAAGCTAAATTACTGCTGCTGGGGTGGTAAGAGACAACCATTTACTCATGGTGTCTTGGCTTTCAATTTTTATTGCACTTTCTTGATAAAGCAGAAGCAGTTAAGACCAGTGGCTGGTGCACAAATGCATTTCAAAGTGGCCTCACTTCTCACCGATGGGGATGGGCCACAGCTGGTCCTTTGGGGTTGACACCAGGGCTGTGTTTGCCTAACATCTACTAGTTGCATCAATCAGTAATTCTTCACTCAGTCTTTTTACTCATTGTTCAAAAAGACTTTATTATGCTACTTTGAGCTACTCACAGCACCATTTCAAGGGTTTCAAACTGTGTTACTCTTTTGTTAATACTTTTAGGCCCGTGTTCCGTAATTGGATAGTGGAGGATGAGAGGTATGTCTTTTAGCTGTTGGGAAAGCAATGAATATCGGACGTGTTTTCATTAACTAATGTGAGATTCAGCACATCTTGATCTGTTACTGTCTTACAGGAACATTTTACACCGGAATGCAAGTTCAAAGAATCAGTATTTGAAAACTACTATGTGACATACTCTTCAATGATCTACAGACAGCAACAGTCTGGCCGGGGTTGG
The DNA here is from genome assembly GCA_032466535.1 of Forpus xanthops. Taxonomy (NCBI): domain Eukaryota; kingdom Metazoa; phylum Chordata; class Aves; order Psittaciformes; family Psittacidae; genus Forpus; species Forpus xanthops. The sequence continues at coordinate 67,662 of JASSUY010005843.1, read as the reverse complement.
TATTTGGGTCTTAACAAAGAAGGAGAAATCATGAAAGGAAACCACGTGAAGAAAAATAAACCTGCAGCACACTTCCTTCCAAAACCATTAAAAGGTAATGGCTTGGGTTTGGCCCATCTCTATAAACTGACATTAGCTTGTGCCAGAGATGTTTAACAGCAGTGCAGACATATTTGAAGGGTTCAGCTACTTACATATATACTTACAATGCTCTGTAACACACCACAAATCTAACCAGAGCCTACTTCGTTGTTGTTTCTCTATCTTAACTTCTGTATTTCTCTAATCTAACCAAACACACACAGTATTCTCTTTGTATCTAAAGTCCACGCTGTCTCTATTATAAGATAACGAGGGGTCTGCCCAGAATGACCCAAACGTGCTTACAGGCCATTAGTGCTGTATAGCTTGTCAACCTGTGCTTTATGTTACAGGATGCTTGTTTGTCTATGTTTGCTTGGTTTAATGATCTAATGTGTGGTGCTCGTTAAACAGCAATTAATGTGGCATCGAGATGCGACATTAAAAGTAATAATGCATGTGGCATATGTATATTGCTGTGTACCAAAAGCTAGGACATATAGTCATCCCAGTTAACTGAAGGATCTGAATCAGGACTATGGTTAGACTTGGCTCCCTCTTCGGTCAGTGCAAAGAGGGAGATCTCAGTCAATACATGGAAGTGCTCTTTTCTCCAGAATAACTACTTTCCACATGCTCCTTCCTTAAAGAGGAATGGACCCTTCTACTTCTGGGTTATGCTCTTAGGTAGCCTTTTAAAGCAGTGCCATTTTGAAATCAGAGAGGCTATTTCAAAGATGCACAGCCCTGGGTAGATGCTGAACTAGTTTGGTATTCTACATTTAGGACTATGTGTTAGGCAACTGATGTCAATGTTGATCCTCATCTCTGGTGTGTGTGAAAACAGGAAACGGAAGACTGAAAATCCATTTTTACACCCACCTCCTTAGGCTGCATGTACAGATAACAGGTCAAATCACAGCTGTTGACAGCGCTACTTCACTATTAATAAGGAAATGTTGATTTATATCAGCTTAGGTCTATCTTGCAGAGCTTGGGAAGTGCAGTGGGTAGGTGGGTGATTGAACTGGGAGCTGTGTTTTTTCCCTTCTCTAAAATGTTATTCCCTTGAAGAGGACCTCAAGAGGTTCTTAGGGAGCATTTGAAATGGAAGAGAATTCTTTGTTGTGTTTCTTTCATTCCTCCTCTATATTACACATTAGTGAATGCAAACTCCCAGCATTTCATGGCTAAACGTTGCACCAACAGTCTGAGTAGCCCCTACCACGTGCTGATGTGCTGTCTCTCTTTTGCTTTGCAGTGGCCATGTACAAAGAGCCTTCTCTCCACGATCTCACAGAGTTCTCAAGATCTGGAAGTGGGACCCCAACAAAGAGCAGAAGTGTTTCAGGAGTGCTAAATGGGGGTAAATCCATGAGCCAAAACGAGTCAACGTAGCCAGGTTCAGGCAAGTCAAGTGCTCTCTAAACAGAACCTTACCTCTGGATGCAGTTGAATTCTTACTAGCAGTCTTTCATCCAAACATTCAATTGCCCAGGACAAGCCACCGAACTTGCATAGGTCACTCGTTTATCAGCCATTAGATCTACTGGTTGTCAAAGGATATACCCCAATAATGTAGAATATGCTTGTGCATATCACCAGGCAGTTGGATAGCCAACAAACATAACTGCGGAATAAATCTCGGAGAAGAAATGTCCAGCTCTTTCTCTCTGTCTCTTTTCCTCTCTCTCTTTCTTTCTCTCTCCTATGCTTTGTGGAATCCGAAACAAAAACATTTCACAGCGTTCACTGCTGATAAGAATTTGCTTTCCAACTCAGAAAAAAAAAAGACCACTTTTGCTCTTCAAAGGAAATTTTAATGCTTGTATGTTTTATAGGGGCAAAGAAAAAACAAACATGTAAACTCTGTTGTTTCCTTGGCTTAACGTTTTATATCTAAGGCTTGATAAAGACAAAAATGTAACCTTTTGATTTGGAATAGTGCAACTTTTTGATTTCTGAACTCCAATGGGTCTTTAAAGCTTTGTCTTTAAAACAACTAACACTAAATTCAGGGTTGGAACTGAGAGTTGGCATCTCAGGCTCAAGCAAACAGTGTTCTTGTGGTTTTAAACACAATGAAATAATAGACATTTTTATAGATTTGTAGTTTCTGGTAAAGTTCTTGTGCTACCCCCAGTCTGTAGGAATCGAGTTGTTTTGTTATCCCAAGTGGAAGTTAACAGAAAGGGATAAACTGATCCTCCAGTGTAGATTTCTCTTAATTCCATTTTGTGTGTCATGTTAAACTATTGTCGTGGCTTCTTTTCTAAAGACAGAAACTGTGGAATTAAGGTGACTGAATTTTTTTATAAGAAACGTCTTATTTGTAAAAGTCCTTCTTTCACTGTAACGGGCACGTGAATATTGTGTAGGAGGAAGCGTTAGGACAGGTTACCCCTAAACAACATATACTTATACATGCTATTGGAAACAATTGTTTAAAAAAATGTAGTTAGGTTTCCATTTAGGTCATCATGTCTGTTGCATGGGAGAAAGTTGGAATATTGGCATAGAGTTGCATGATGTGTAAGATTTTGTGCATTAATCATCGTTGGATTCTGTGCTCCAAAACTGACATAGTTGTGTACAGGCAGCTTTCTGCCTCGTACAAAAGAGTTGTTTATTATTTGTTGTATACACAACCATGCACTGAATAAACTATTTATATTAAGATGTACTTTTTAAAAAAGCTTGTTTGATTATATGATGTACATCCATGGTTAATTTCAAGGGTTGGCAACTGGAAAGTTGTGAAAGATACTGTAGTTAGTGTTCAAAAGCTATGGAATGGGTTATTCCCCTCTAATGACATTCGTTATACAAAGGAGAACATGGTCTTTTGGGTATTGGTAGTATTGGTCTTACATGTCCATCTGAGATACTCAAAACATAGTGACGATCAAGTCCCACAAAGTCTTAGTAATGGCCCCTCTGCTGTGTGCTGCCAGAGCCCCAGTGAATGGCACTCCATTGCATTGAGCTTCTCCAGCAACTCCATGTCTGCCCTCCCCGCAATACCTTCCTTAGTGCAGCCACGCAGTGCTACCTCACAGTACCCCTCAGGACAGGAGGGCCCAAAGGGAAGTGGTAAGTCAAGCAGTGCTTATGCCAAGGTGGCACCTTGAGGATGCTCGGCCTTTGCCGGGCATCATTGCAGGTACACTTTATGGCCCAGCTTTATCTGGTCTGGAGGGAAAAGGCTCCATACCTTCTGCCTTTACGAAGAGGAAACATCCCTCTCTCCTACCTTTGCTCTCCAAAACTATCAGCGAGAATTTTCCCCATCTACAGCATCTAGGCAGCTCTGACAATTGAGCTTCACTCATAAAGGTGTTTAAGATGTCCTAGGAGAAACATTGTGGTGGCTGAAGGACCACTTCTGAAAGGGAATAATGGAAATGGACACAAAAAGCTACCTATAAACGTCAGCCTGGAATTAAAATTAGGTATTCTGCTGGCTGCTCTGTGTGCTTCCCCTTGACCAAGCTGGAATTAGACCTCAGACCAGGCAGGGACAGTGTTGGGGTGGTTTAAGGCTGTGGCTGAGAAAGGAGGGAAGCAGATTATGTGTTAGATCAATGCCTCAGATTTGGGGTTATTTTTTTTCTGGCAAATAGTAGGCAAAGAGCTCTGGCTTGCTTGTTGTCCTCCCCTAGTCACTGTCCTTTAGAGGGTCTGGGGGTCTTCAGCTCTCCCCTTTCCAAAGGGTGAAGAAGGTGGGAGCACAACCAATGCCATAGAATTCCTTACACATTGAAGATGTGTCCGTGAATGCTCCAGAGGTTTTGACAACTCAGCGTGGAGTATCTGTTCCCTTCACCTAAGTGTGGTATGTCCTTCCTCTTAACCCCAAACATCAAACTTACTGGGGTGCATGTGCCAAAAAAGGAGCCCAAGTGCCTTAGGAACATCAAACCTGGTTTAAAAATAGGCGTATTTGTGGCAGAGCTCCTTCAATGTTGAGCACTTAATGTCCTAAAGCTAACCAGAGGTCTGTTGCTTTTGCTTTATAGCTGCAGTCCTACGGTTATTCCCCATCCCCAGTGCCTACAACCTGGGAAGTCCTCTGCAGTGAAAGAAGTGTGCTCATCTCATAAACTGCCCCTTCTGAGGGCTGTAGTTTGACCCACCTTTCATACTGACATTGACATCAGCTGTGAGCATTCACTGCCAAGTCCCTAGTTTCAGAGGTCTTTAACATACCAGGTAACAAAGCCCTCTCTTGGATTGAGACGAGAAGAGAGATTTGGTGATAGATGAGCCACAACCAGCTGTTTCTGACACTTGTGTTAAATTCCTGCCAAACCTGTTCCAACAATAATAGTTCTTTCAGACTGTTCTGAACAGAAAGGACAATACTATTGGTAAGAGTCCTGACAGTAGATAAAAGCTCATGTACACTACAAGCAAATAACAGGATTATGCCCTTCTTTGGGTTTTACATGTACTCTCTGGAACCATAGATTGGGATTTAATAAGGACAAATAGAGTTAAATGTGCCTTTAGAGACAGTGAAAGGGTGACAATCTGACCCAGTCAGCAAAGGCCCTTGGGTAGACAAGAAAGGGCCATCAGCAGAGGACCAGAGTAAGGAGCCAGGCTCTATTTATTTACCCATCAGCACCCATACAGTTAAAGATATGACTCCTGGATTATACCTTTCTTTAAGAAATCTGCTAGTTGTTGGGAAAATGTCCATATGATGGTTGTCCAGCAAAAAAAAAAAAACCCTTACAGCTACTGATTAAGCCACTTTGCTCTGCCACAGTGACAGAGTACAGTAAGATACACATCCATAAGGGAGCCCTATGCTGCCCATGAGCCACTAACCATCTGCAGAAGGCTTGGTCTGAGGGGCTTTAGTGGGAAGTGTCCCTACCCATGGCAGGGAGGTTGGACCTAGATGATTTTAAAGTCCTTTTGAACCCTAACTGTTCCATGATTCTATGACTTTGCTATTGTCAGTGTGATGGCTGGTGGGGCCTGGAGCTCTAGTGGAAGGTGTCCCTGCCCATGGCAAGAGGGATGAGCTTTAGAGTTCCTTCCAACCCAAACCAGTCTGTGGTTCTAAGATGCCTTTCATTTGCCATTTATCCAGTCTTCAGAATGCAGCATGCCGTGGACATGGAGTCAGCCTAGGAGATGCAAAAACAGCACAGCAGCTCTTCTGATGCACGGCGCTTCACTTGGCAAAGCCCTGAGCCACCACAGGGGCTGTGCAGAGACCTTATGAAAGGCTGACAAATGCTACCTGCCAACCCAAAAGAAAACAGGTCACCCATGAAACTGGGAGGAATACAGCTAGGAGCACAGCTATTATGAGGCAAAACTGGCACCTTTTTGTGATCTATCTGTCAGAGCTGCTTTCTCAGAGGTCTCTGCAGGGGCTCAGGAATTGCCTGCTTGGCCTGGTTTTGGGATGGAGGAGGGTGGGAAGAGGTCTTCTCTGTATCACAGAGATCTTTCTTTTCCTGTTTTTTTTCCTCTTAATGTAATTTACTTCATGCTACCTCATAGCATGGTTGTATCTCTGTAGCCACTCACTTAGCCACGTTCATCACTGGCACGATGGAAGATAATTCCCTACATGGGGAAAAAAATCCCGCTAAGTGACCCCAAGGAAGAATGGTGCCCCTTCTACAGCACCATCTGGTGTTACCACCACTGGTTTCCAGTCCACAGGCCAGGTTTTCCAGTGGGATAAAGGCGGTGTAATGAGCTCATGGATGCTGTGATATGCCAGGCCTCTCCCCAGCTGAGCACCAGCATGACAGCCATGTCTGGCAGAGCTCTGCTGTGTCTTGAGTATCTCTGCATGGAGACCAGAGCCAGTTCTAGTGGGTTTAAATGTCTCCCTGACATATCCGTGACCAGAACACTTTTGCAGGACAGAATCTGTACGTAACATCCTCCTATCCTCTAATAAATAATTCTCCCTAAAACAGAATTCCTCTTGTCTGGACTCTGATTTCTTTCCCTGCAGGTATTTAATGGCTCTGCACTCCACCACTGATGCACTACACCATTGCTTAGCTTTCCTTGGGATATAACCCCTTCTGTATTAGTATTGTCCTTATCCTATGTCTTTCTGAATCACAGAGGCATGACTTGAGTGATCAAGCCAAGACCATCACAGATGGACCCTTTGATTTACTGTAGCCTCAACATGGTCCATGGAGGACACAAAACGTGATGGGGGGTTGGAACTAGATGATCTTCCAGTCCTTTCCAACCCTAACTATTCTATGATTCTATGATGTGTTTTACCAGCTCAGCAAATTGCTGCTCTAAATATTGGAACTCAGTTTCCTGCACAGTTTAAGACCATGACACCGTGGTTTCATCTGACTTTGGCTCTGCAAAGATGACATAAAGGAATACCAAAAAGCCTGGTTTTTTTTTTCCAAGGGCATGTAGTGACAGGACAGGGAAAGGAACGGCTTTAATCTGACACAGAGGGGAGATCTGGATTAGATGTTAGGAAGAAATTCTTTACTGTGGTGAGACACAGGCACAGGGTGCCCAGAGAAGCTGTGGCTGCCCCATCCCTGCAGTGCTCAAGGCCAGACTGGACACAGGGGCTTGGAGCAAGCTGCTCTATGGAAGGTGTCCCTGCCTGTGGCAGGGGTTGGAGCTGGAGGAGCTTTAAGATGCCTTCTGACCCAAACCAGCCTGGGATTCTATTTGAGATACACCTATTTCTTAGAGAAAAGCCTTACTGTGCATTTTACCCTGAACAACACCAGCTTTTTGCCTGTTTTCATCTCTTTTTTGGGGAAGATGTTCTCAGCAACTTAAAAATCTAAGTTCACAGGTTAAGAAACTATCCATCTTCCTTGCCATGAGTGAGTAGAACTATGGGTCCCTGCCTGCTCCTATGAGGCTGGCGCCCAGGTTCATGCCCTGTGGAGAGCAGAGTCCTGACCCAAGCTGGGTTTGCTGGTGCCTGATGACTTTTATTGCTGATCGGCTCCAGTGGCAGAGCTTACCCTGCTTTGTAAAGGTGCCATGGCAGTTTGGGGACACTCAATCACCCTGCCCTTCTGCAGCTCCTCTCATGGGAAAGCTTAAATATTAAAGAAAGCCCATTTTTGAAACACATTTTACATTAATCAGAGAAATTGAAGGAATAAATTATTCCTCCTCATCAGGAACTGGAAGACAGTTTATAGGTCTCGTTTCAAAGACCATTATTAATGATTTGGAAGTTAAGATTCTTAAATACCACCTATGGAAAATTACTTTCAAGCACCCACAGACCTATATTTTTCCCCACGGAGGGTTGGCATTTCTCACCTAAAGTCAACAACTGGAAGTGCAGGATGAATGCTTCCATCCCCTCTGGGTTTCTCAGTATCACACTTTGTCTGGCACACTCCTTTTCTCAGCCTGCCTCCTTGCTGAGGATAGGGTCACAGGTCCACCCTCCACTAAGGGCCATCATATTTGTACATGGAGGAAGAGTTGTCTCTGTCATGAAGGTTGTAAGGCACAGAGCTGGTTGATGTGGTGAGACGCTGCTCTGAGCTGTCAGTGACATCGGCTCTACAAATAAAAAAGGAGACAAATCAGGGGAAGGAAAGGTTATCAGACACCCTCTCAAGGAGAACAGGGAAAAATAAAAGGCAGGAAAGAGATTACACGGATTAGTGTTGTATTCAGAAACCCTCCTAAGAACACTTGCAGCATCCCTGGTGCTGCGCACACACGTGCTCTGGGGAAGGGGCAATGGGAATGAAAAGTCAGAAGGAAAATGATTCCTGTTCGGGGGTATTTCTGGTGACAGTGTCCTGGGTTCAGCAGCAGCAGGCATTGTTCTCCTTCTTGGTAGCTGGTGCAGTGCTGTGCTGATAACACCGATGTTTTCACTTGCTGCTCAGTAATGTTTACTCTGACCAAGGACTTTCTGAGCCTCATGCTCTGCCAGGGAGGAGGGGAAGCCGGGAGGAAGCAGAGACAGGACACCTTACCCAAACTGACCAAAGCCATACCACAGCACGTCATGCCCAATATATAAACTGAGGGCAGTTACTCGGAAGGGTTCAATAACTGCTCAGGTCAGGCTTGGTATCGGTCAGCGGGTGGTGAGCGGCTGTATTCTCTTCCCATGTTATTTCCCTTATCATTATTATTATTGGTGGCAGCAGCAGTGGTCTGTGTTATACTTTAGTTACTGGCCTGCTCTTATCTCAACGTATGGGAGTTACATTCTTTCGATTCTCCTCCCCATCCCACTGGGAGCAAGGGGAAGTGAATGAGCAGCTGCATGGCTCTGGGTTGCCAGCTAGGTTTAAACCAAGACACAGTGGCTTCACTGTATGTTCATCCTGGTCACAGTTTAGCTCTATCAAAGATGTTTTAGAACAATGAAGTAGAAATTTCACTTTGGTTATGATGGAAAGGACAAAGCCACTTAAGGGAGGTAAAGGAGGGATGGACCTTAGGGATCAGAGTGGGATGCATTCTCCATGAGATGCAACAAAACCACTACCACTCATTGAGTTTAGCGGGACATAACTCACACCCTGACCCATGACCAGTGCAGCAAATACTACGGCACAGTTCAGACTCCCCTGTTACGGAGGTCTCATGGCTTGGTCCTAATCTTGGTTGCAGAATACACCACAGACTGTGGTAAGTCTGGAGTCCCAATTGATTTGAGGTGCCTTTATCTAGATCTATTGCTGAAGGACCTCAGATATTACCTCACGCATAAGTATGTTACAGTGTTAATCTATGAACCATTTTTAGATAACAAAATTAAGAGGTTCAAAAACTTGATTAATCCGATTTCCTTCCCAAATGGTTTCCTTCAAATGGTACTTGAAATAGTTTTACTTTCCCCCATTGTCTCTCTAATGCACCGATGAACTTTTCCTTCTGAGCTTCTCCTTAATTGTCTGCTCATCCAACCATCCCTTCTGATAATTGAGTGAGTTAATAATACAGAGTAAGCTTCAAAAATTAAACTTCTCTTCTTGCTGAGGAAAAGCAGAACTTCTGTTGTTGTTGAAAAGGGATTGGTTTTTAACATTCGTTATTTAATAGAACAATTATTGCTTTTGGAGGTAGTGGCAAGGTTTGGGAATGAGCCTGCTACAGAGATGTTGGTGAAAAGATAGCTTTGCATTAAATAACACAAAGATTTTGCATTAGGTAATAGATGAGTTTTTCTAGGGAGTTTCAATCAGAGAGTTTTATAATCACTTAATCAGGATAGACTGTGCAAGACAAAAAGAAAGCAAAGGAAATCAGAAACCAGTCAGGAATACAGATGCTGCTCTTACCAGCTAGTGTCGTCTTCTGCTTGGATGATCCTGAAGGTTCAACCTATGAACACATCTCCAGTCTCACCTTCTTGGTCACCAGTGCTTGGTGCCATTGCATCCTTTACTGTAAATACAATCAACATTCAAGATGCACGATGTGGAGCCCAGGCATGTGACAGCTTCCCATGGCAGGTCCATAGCATCCCTGCTGTCACGCGATGCCAGCACCTCATCAAGTGTTTCCCCACCAGAAGTCACTTGCTGAGGGTCCTTCTCTCCCTCAGTGCAGCCTCTCTGTCATGGGTTCAGCCATGACACTGTCATAACAAGCACATTGCAGGGGACTGTACTCTACCCAGTTATACATCTGGCTCCAGGAGAGCTTTGGCTCACCCACAGCAGAGCCAGGCCTTGGCACATCTCTTTGTGGCATGTTACTGAGCCAGCTCTAAATCATTTTCATCTTCAATGGAGACAAAGGCAGAATTCTTCCATCATGCTGCACATCAGACAGACAGCAGCCCACTCAGAGCTTGAATTCTGCCAAGGAGGAAAATGCCTTCACACAAGCATAATGAAATGATTTACATACACACACACGCATGAAAGATACACATGGAAGATACACATGCTCACACACACACAAATACATACATATATACATTTTATATATATATATATAAAATATAGATTAGATAGATAGCAGATCATATTTATCATCCAAGAGCTCCCTGGCAAACAGCCTGAACTGATGAGAATGGGGCTGGCACCAGCAAGCTCAAGGAGTGCCTCACGGTGTAAAGCAGGCTTAGAGCACACAGCAAGCCACCTTGCCAAGGCAGTAAACTGGAAAATGCTTAGGAGATGAAAACCCTGCTAGCTTTGTTCATGCGAGCACTTTCACAAGCCTCACTTTCTCCTTGGTACTGGCTTGTACAGTGAGCAAGAAGGGACTTTGCTAGAAGTCTTTTACTTCTTGATCAAAGTTTGCAGTGGGAAAGGCTTTGGTTGATCACAATGAAGCACATCAGGGAGGAATTGCTCAGCAATGGCATGAAAGAAGAAAGCAGACTCCAGCCCCATGGCCAACAGAGCAATAGGGAGGGGAAGAGGCTGCTAAAACTTCACCAAAACTTCACAAAGACCTTGAAAACTGCCACGGAAATGCAGGAGGGTTTAAGCAGTTGACAAAGATTATAGAGGTGGATGGAGCTTGCAAAGCAAAATGAGACAAGAGAGGGGGAAAAGGTTAATCACCAGTAGGGTTAAAGGAAATTAAAAGTGTGTGTGGCAAAAGTGCTGGGAAGAGAGAGTAGACCTAGGAATAACCGCTGAGTGGGATGGCATTAATGATGACTCAAAAGTGGTGAAGAAGTTCCTGAAAGTTGGGCTGCCTACAGATCCCGGCATTTGCCTTAACACCAGAAGTCTTCATTAAATGCTAATAAAACTTCCAGTCATCTGGTTCTAAACCACTGAAGCTGATCTCTGCTCTGACTGCCCAGAGCACAGGGCAAGTCACCTCCTTGGCCTCCTGCAAAATGGGTCCTAGAGGAGAAATCACTGTACTTACAGAAGGCTCAACCAAAATGAATGAGCTCATCAAGCCCAAGTGTACTGCACCCTGGAACAAACAGGTCCAGGGCCGGTGGCTGAACAGAAGTGACTTTAACCAGTTTTATTTGTCATCTGAACCTTGGGATAAAGCCACGTTATTGCTCTGTAACCAGAAGGAAAACATTTATTTGAAAGCTGAATGGTTGCTGTTAGTTCACATAGTCAATGGGGAACAGTGCTTTGACAAACACTTCTGTGTCCAAGTAGACTGCAGGCTATCCCTGTGAATCTATCAGTAGAATCAACTAAGAGTTTAGCAGCAAACAGGTGCATTCCCCTGCCCCATAAATACTCTCAGAACAAAAATATCCCCATCCAAATTGCTCCTGTATCGCCTGCCCTTCTTAGAAGTGAATACTGTGTTTAAAAGAGCGCAAAAAAGATAGCATGAGAAAAAAGCAGAAGGAAGACATTGTAAGCATGAAAAAACAATTGCACCTAAATTACTTTAAAAGCCCTTCTTGCTATTAAATACAAAAAAACCAACTGCTATGTGGAACACTCGAACTGCAGATGACAGCTATGGACCGCAGGGCCCTGCCTTGCTGTACTGCATGTGCTGAGAGAGGATGAGGAAGATAGAGATAAGAAGCTTGTCCTTTCTGTTGGAAAACCTGATGAACAGATACAAAGCTGGCATTTTCTCCCTGCTGTGGACTAATGCATCACAGATATAAACCAGACTGGAAGTCAGCTTGACTGCTCACAGCTTTGGAGCACAATGCTTGGGCCATGGGTCTGATGGTCACAGTAGAGTCTGGTTCAACTGGCTGTAAAGGGGTTTATTGGGCTAAGCATACCTGGAATTACACCTAACCCTGCTCAGAGATTTTGTCTTTTGCCTGTATAAAGCTATTCATAAAACTATTGCATGAAGTGCAAGAAAGCAAAACACTGTCCTCATCTCTCTCACTGTGAACCGGCCAGTGATGAAGATGGAAAAGGTAAATGCTGTTCCTCACATGTTTTAATGCATGCAGGGTTTGGGGGTAACCTTGACAGTAATTTACGTATTCAGCACCAGCAGACAAAGAGGATGGTAGTGTGAAATTCCATGCAAGGCCCCAGCCTCAATGGCTGAGCACTTATTTGAACAGGACCTTGATTTGTTCTGGTGAAGGCAGCTGTCAAAGCAAGCAGGGAGCCATGCTTCATAAGCAAGCATGATATTTAAACCTCCTGGCCTTTCAGAAAGTGTAAGATCTGGCTAAAAGGACAGCCTTCCTGAAATAAATGACTCTGAAACCTCTTAGGTCTGATGTTTTAAGAAATCCATAATGGGCAGACATCACATTATCTTACTATGGGAAGATTAATCACTAATATCTGGCAATTGATTTGCAAACTACGTTTATTTATGACGTGTTTGTACAGCACCATGCATACCCTTATCTATTATCCAGACCCCAAGGAGTCACCTAGCACAAATAAATCAATGCAATCGATCGATCGGATGATAGAAATACTCTTGGAACTTGGACACGTGAAAGTTTCTGTAGTCATTCTCAGACATCTCATTTATGGGATGGAGACTGGCAAATTATAGTCTAAAGAAAGCCAAAGAGGCTGTTGAGCTCAACATGGACCCTGCTGCTGGGTTCCTGTGGCTGTCTGTGCTTTCCTGTACAAGACTTCCCTTCCCTCCGGCATGTCAACTGCACCACATAGCTTAGTGCCATCAGCAAACTTGCTGAGGGTGCACTTGATCCATGTCACTAACAGAGATGTTGATCAGGATCGGTCCCAACATTGACCCTGAGGAACACTGAGCGAATGACCACAACTCTTTGAGTGAGACCACTCAGTCAGCTCCTTGATGAATTGACTGAGTGGTCCATCTATCAAATTCACATCCCTAAGAAAGCACTCACAAAGTAGTACCACTCTTTTCCTTCACCCCCTTAGTTCTAAACTGTCATCAGGACTGTGCAAACCCTCACCAAGATGTTGTAGTTATCCTGCCATCTTCTTGGGAAGTGCTTTGGGCAGCCTCTGTGGTCAGGCACCAGCTGCCTGCTGCAGCCCTGCCAGCACCAAAAGGCACAGCAGCACTAAAGCAAGCCTATAAACCATATGCGCACAGAGATACCAGCTCTTGAGCATCTCAAGTTGAACATCCCAAATTAACTGACGTTCTTGACTGAATCTTTCTCTGTTCCTTATCTATAAAGTGATAATGTTTCTCTCCTGCCTCTCTGGGCTTCAGAGAGACAAATCAATTAATAGCTTGCATGTGAAACAAACAGACACGATCGGAGTAATGAAAGTCACGGATAAAACCCAAGTGGAAATAGAATTCCATCTTCAGAGCAAGGCTGAGCAGCATGCAGTAAACAAGGGCTGGGAAGAAAACCGATCTTTGAATTGGTGCCCACTGATTTGCATTAGGCAGTCTGCTCCACAACAGAGACAGGGACCTATGGATTAAACAGCATCGGATCATATAATGAGCCATTGCTGGAAGCTTAGGAAAGGGGCTGTGTTTCAGGATTAGAGTTTTCCTGCTCCTCACATACTTGACAGTTCGAACACTGTCATATAAACTTGTCTGTTAGCTTATATAATTTAATAGAAGTTTAATAAAGTTTAGGAAGCTTATCTCTACCTATTGCGGCTCCATGCGGGACCGAGTCCTTTGAAAGTGCATTTGTTAAATGTGCAGTGGTTCAAATTATCCTGACAAAGGCAAAACAAAGATCTTGCATAATTCACTGCATCTGGCAAAGATAAGATTTTACATGTCATAACAACACGTATCAAAAGAATTATGTAAAACTCACCCATAATTTAAAATGTCACTGGAATTGCTCTGTAATTAGGGCAAGGCCTTGAAAAGGTTCCCTGTGGAAGCTGAAACCTCTGTGACAGAGACTCAGTTCTAGAGGTAAAATATGAGAGTAAGAAATTCTATTGGTGGGGTATGGGGGAAATTGTATTCCACTGTGCAGTGGAATTGGAAGTGCCAATAGCGTTAACACAACCGCTGTGCCCAGCAGCACTGGCTGAGCTGGAGGTGACCTCCACACTGCAGAGATGCTCATGCTATATACCTCATCATGACCAGGTATATACCACGACCAGGGATAGTGTGGCTTCTTTTATAGGCATAGAGCTGTCAAGTTTGGGCACTGCAGCAACACCAGATCTTGCCTTTAAGCTTAAACACAAGCTTTGGATGCCCCGCAACTTCACAGGACATTGTGGCCCTTTCAGCCTGCCTCCCATGCCAGGCCAATGCAATGGGTCACGCTGGGGGTGGGAGAGAACTTGGTGGGACCTAGAAATGTCTTACCCTTCATTAACTCACGCATTCAGCAGAGTTTTGCAGGAACTGAGGAGGAGAAATGAGAAGCGGATGGCAGGGAATAAATAAGTGCCATCTAACATCAAAGAAAGAAGAGTTATTATCTAGACCTGTCAAGTCTCCACCGCACCTAAAGGGAGAGAGCAGACGTGACCTACTTGCAGAATTAAGAATTTACTGGGAAACGGGTTTTAGGATTCAGGAGACAACACTCTGAACCAAAGTTCTGCTGTGAAAACCCAGCACTTTCTTATAACCAGCCTTGAAACGCTGCTTTGCTATTTGAGCTGAACATGCTCTCCTCCTGCCCCGACTTCTGGCATCTCTCTGCTTGCACTCAGTCACTTCATGGTGCGTTGCAGATGATGCTGAGCAGCAGCAAAAGGTTCTTGCACAAGCAGGAGCTCTGGTCCCAGAACAGAAGCTCACACGTGGTTCAGTGCAGGGCAGACCACACCACACCACATCCTCAAAACTCAAAACCCAACCTCCCTGCAACTCCTGCACAAAAAGCAAGCTTGAAGCAGGAGAAAGGAAGAAAGGAGCATGTTTCACTATGGAAGCACATCGGGACTAAACAGATGTGATGAAGAACTGCCCAGAGAGAGAAAATACTGCCCCAGTGATGCTGAGAAGGGACATCCTGGGTATCAAAAAGCAGCTTTGGAAAGACTGCTTAGGCATGGTGCATGGAGGGAGGGAGGATGCGTGGCTGGTCCATCTGGCCACACACTTTTGTGCTCCAGTAACTAAAGAGACACCAGGTTTGGAGCTCTTGCTCCAAATATGAATCTCTTTGCTTCAGCTGTCAGGTTAACTTCACCTGAAGGTTGTGCCTCACTGTTGGAAGTGGAAAAGAAAGGAAAGGAGAAAAAAGGCTGTGTTTAAAGAACTGGAAGTCTAGAGACATCAGTTTCTGTCTCAGACCTCAACAGCTGTATCGCCAGGGCTCTGCTCTCAGATGCAGATGTTAGAAACATCTGTGCATCACAGGCTGCCCAGAACGCTGCACTGGGGACATTTCCAGCTATTGCTCAGCTTCCCAAAGCTTGCCAAGACCAGGAGCCAAGCACAACAGCCTAATGACAACCTGCTAAGCTTGATTTCTGGCTGCTGCCGGTCCTGCTGTGTTCACTGCTCTCCTGCAGGCTCATCACATTTCCTGCATCTCCCTCCTTCCTCCCCAAGCCTATGGCACTGGATAAAAGGAAAACATGAAAACCAAAAGCACTAAAACAGCAGCTAAAATTCCAGCTCCCAAGACAGGAGAGAAAAGCTGAATTCAACAGTAGTAAATACATCACAAAACCCAAATAGATTCTCATTTTCTTATTCGCAAGCTCCTGACTTTTAAGCTTATTTGGCTGACTTAATGGGATTTATAAACCTAAGCATATGAGCATCTTGATTTATGCTAACAGGTCACCAACTTTGCTGCACCACTGTGTTTGGCCATCCTTTAACCACAGGCACCATGGGCACCACAATTAAGCAAAGGCCCATTACAAACCCCAGAGCTCTTGGCTGGGCAGAACTGAGCTCCATGCTAAAAGATATAGGCACAGGGAATGAGGGAGGAGGGGAAAAAGACTTATTCATGTTCCTGTGAATATTTATGGAAAAGTAGGAAGACCAATGGAAATCAATAGGGAGGTTCTCCATCTGCTTCAGCTATGGGATTCCCTGGGGATTCACCCTCCTGCAGATCTGCAAGGCTATGGACCAGCATCACCCCAGGTAGCACTGCCTCCTTCCCTGAGGCACTAAATAAAAGCCTCTCCCATGCCTTTGCTACCACCTCTGGAGAGTGCTTACAGCCAGATATCCCCAGCCATAGCCTGGAGACACCGAGAGAGGAGATTTCCTGTGTTTCATGTTGAACTGCTGAAGTCTCTCTTTCCTTTGTTCCTGTGCTGGAGCTCAAGGCACGATGTGTGCAGCAGAGGACCAGGTTGGTGAGTCAGCAATTGGAGCACAGGGATGGCGGTTTCCCCAGCAACGGGAGATGGGAGAAGAAGGAGGAGGAAGAAAAAAAAACCCTTTGGAAGAGCTTTTTCCCTGTAAACAGGTTCTCACTCTTGTTCTTAGCAGCCCGTATGCAAACCTATATACACATACACACACTCCTGCCACTATGCAAGAAAGGTTTGATTTGCTTATCACTTTGTGGCTTTGCTGAAGTTTCATACTATGTTTGAAGGTGAAATGCAAAGCAGGAATTGGCCTGATCAAAAGCAAGCAATCTGAGACCACCACATGTGTCCTTTAAGCAAGGAAAGCAAGGGATACTGCAATCATTTTTAAATCAAAGGGTAATTATTAGCAACCCTTATAAACATATCCATAACATTGTAAAGCTGAATTTAATCACAGGTCCTGACTCTGGGCTGTAGCAGACTGGTGAGCTATACAAAAGGCAGAAAGGAGAAACATAAGTAAAATTATCAGGTGTCTAATGAATTTTGTATTAGGGGAACATCCCTCTCCAGCTCCAAGGGCTTAACAACCTCTGTACCAGGCAGCTTAGAACTGATGGTAGAAATTGCCTTGTTTTCCTCCTTCTGCTCTTCTCTCCTACCCCAGGAGGAAAACTGCATCTGAAACTCCTTTCTGTCTGCATTAGAATCGACATCCCTTGGTTATCCTCCCTGCATCTAAAAATAGCACAGGGAAATCCGCCTGAGATCAAAGCGGTTCATTTACAAAGCGCTGCGTGAGGACAGAGCTCCGTGATTCTCATTCCCATCACATCCGCACTGGTCGGATGGCAGGAATTGCACCAGCGCTTTGAAAACAGAGGGATGGCTCCCTGCCTCCCCACAGCTCCGAGGGAAAACAAGTGGGAGGAAAATGATTCGGTTGGTGCATGGGGACAAGGAGAAATGGGGTTTCTCTGTGCATGTTGCAGATGATGCTCCCCTCTGGGAAGCCCTCTGCAAGGTGGAACAGGAGGGAAAGGAGCAGGGAAAAAAGGCAGAGCCTCAGCACCTAGAGAAAGGAGCATCCTGCTACCGCAAAGGAGGCAAGATCATTGAATGCATGAAATTAGAACCAACAGCCAGCCTGCAGGACCTGTCCATGCTGCAGGAGGATGCTGTAAAGCTGAAATCCTCATCAAACCCCCGCTCTGAAGGCTTAATTATGGTTGCTGATTAACTGAGCAGCACATAAGCGAAGGAGTTGCAGTACTGTAGCTTTGCAATAGCTAACCCTGTGCTTCCGAATGCAAATCTCAGGGTGATTTTGCAATTTACCCAACAGATCCTGATACCAGGATATGCTCTAGGAAAAAATCTGCTTTCTTCTTTCTTTTGCACAAAAAGGTTTATTATCAATAAACTTCTGCAAGAACTGGTATTAATATAATGAAGTCAGTCACTTTAAGAGGCTCAGAAAGTAGAAGATGAAGTAGAAGAGCTGTTGTTCCTTCTCCCATAAGGAAAGGGATCCTTTTTTAGCCAGTTTCATGATTTCTGACCACACTGGTGGTTCCAGGCATCTTGCCACAAGTGTCACCAGTAGCTGGATTTCAGGGAGCTGGACTGGACATGCATGAAGCAAAGATAGACATTCTTTGTTATTAGTGATTTATATGGTCCGTATTGATCTTTGACTGTCAAATATAATCATTGGGATAATAAAATAGTTCATCATAAAGCTGAAATATAAAATTGCCTGAGGTTTTCCACTTTTGCCTACAATGCCTTTCAGCTGGGCAAGATATTCAGCCAGTAGTTTGGTTTTCAACTGTAGCTCCTTTCTTCATTGCCTTGCAATTTATGTCCTGAAACCCCATAAAGATAAGAAGTCACTTCCCAGTTACATTAATACAGTACAGCCAAAAAGTACCCTTGCAAACCCTTCAGACATCGACGCTGATGCTTGCAGAGTCAGGAAGCTGCTGTGCCCATTGCACAGCTCCTGGGATGGACAGCCTGAACCCACCAAGGGTTTCAAGTCGTCCAAGCAAGCACCTCTCAGACACATCCATTGATCCAGGTATCTCCCATATTCCTATACACATGTTCTCCCCTACCTAATGTCCCCATAACTGAGTTTTATTGATGGTGTTTAAGCATCTCAAATGCCCTTTCATGAGGAGTGGAAAGACGAATATTCACACAAGAGCGTTTCTGCAGGATTCACTCAAGTGACTGCAAATCCCTGCTCCCTAACACACACATACTCAAACCTCCCAAAATCATATATATATATTTACATATTTCAGCATAAAAAACATCCCCATCCCCGTTTTCATTTCCTTTCAAATGCTTGAGGGGCACAGTATTTGTGAGGAAACTGCTACTCATCAGAACATTGCAGTGTAATGCCAAGTCCATCACTATGCCCAGCACCAGCAGCATCTGCAGAGAAATTAACCTACATTACTATTTACCCACCAGAATCTCATCATAAAGAAAGAAATTCTTTCTCTGTGATGATAACAGACCAGGACACACGTCTCAGCTGCTGATCACCACTGCTAATGCTTCCCTGTGAAAAAACACAGCAAAGGCAGGTTAAAATTACAGGACATAGAGGAAGGAATACCCTGAGCAAGCCAGAGGGCTCTGCTGCAGCTCAGCGTTTCCAGCTCCTGGCAGCATATGGGAACTCCTCAGCCTTCCTAGGGCTGCAGAGATGAAAGGTTTGGCAGAGACCTCCCTGCCTGCAGCCCTGTTTCTGCTTCAAAACATAGGACTAGGAGAGTTCGCTGCCTCCTCATGACCCCTGGAGCAGGCTCTGGTTGGAGGCTGAATGCAAAACTGTCGTAATGCAGTCATTCACTTGTTCTGTGTGTGTTTGGTCAAGGGAAGTCTGGACAGGAACAAGTGAGACCCTGTGCTTAAAGGTGGGGATGGGGACAGGTTAAGACCCCAGTGAGGAAAGTGTCACAGCTCAGGAAGTACCACTGGCATCCAGCTCCCCCCACCCCAAATTCACTCTCCCATTGCCTTTTAGTAGTTCAACACACATATATGGATTTATTACTTACCTATTTGGGATAACTGTAAGATCCTACTTGTTAACTAACCCTTTTCTTCTATATACTTTTCATGGCAATGAGGCAGACAGTGCAACTAATTGAATGAAAACATGAAGCCTGTTTTCAGACAGCCTCAGCTGGTATTGGTTTGCAATTAGAACATCAGTGGGAAGGACCAGCGACAGCATCATTCCTTAAGAGGTCTGAAAAAAGCTTAAGCATTCTTTTACAGCTCCTTCTCTATTAGCACTGCAAATGCCACATGCTTTCAGACCTTTGACAGTGAGATTTTAGCTTGTCCCAGAGCAGAGCTTAGGTGCACCAGTGGCAAACTGCATCTCAATTGCAAAGAGTCTGTGCAAACAAGCTGTAATTGAGAATGTCAGAGACTCCCAACAGGCTTAAATGAAACCATCATCCGACTAGAAACTTGGCACGTCCCTCATCTGCTGTAAGCAGCTGTCAGTATGGCCTAGGATTGCATCTTCCCCATGAACCTCAATCACAAGGTCATTCATACACCAGGAACCCCAAAACTCTGTTAGGCATTAAGAAGAGGGCACAGAAGCGATGCTCTGCTCCATGGGATATGTATCTGTTCATGTAGACATGGTTGTTCCACATACTAGGCGACTTTTGACTTCTCTTATCCTACATATGGATGGAAATGGGGCCCAGTGGGTTTGCCATGTGGCTGTAGAGGAAACACAAGCCAGTTGAGGTAAAGCCCTTTTAGAAAGGCAGGAGTTTTACACCAACACATCAGTGGGTAGAAGAACGTGCTAATGTGTTGTTCCCACATTCTTATTTGTTGCTAAAAATCATTAAGCTGCCGTTCATAAATAAGATACTAAAGTCTTGGGGAAAATCAATGCTAATAAGAACTAAACTATATTAACATTGAACTGGAGCAAAGGGGTATTTTGCCTTGAAGCCATTACCAACCCTCCTGCATTATCAAATATTTCTCTCTGGTTTAGGAACAATAGCATGCCTTGACATGCATAGACAAAGAGCAATGTTCTCTGAACAAAGGTAAGCCAATCCATTATCCACCTCTGGGATTGACTTTTGCTTGCTTTGGGATTTTGGCACATAATTAGGACAGTACCCTCCTTAGTTAATAGTGCCTGGGGCAGAGTAACAAACCACAGCACAGGAAGGAATCGATAGTGGACTTTGGATTTAGGATTAGTCAATACCCTAAACCCGAGAAAGTCCCTGAGGAGCATGCTCTTGAGAGTTTAGGATTCAATGCACCTAAACCATTCCTGAACCCTCTAATCTCCATTAAAGATACCCAAACTTTGCAGCCTGAGTCTGACAGCAACAGTCCTGTTGACCCTACATCACCCTTATTTGCTGGAGGTGAAGCCACAGAGATGTGCTTCTACTTCAAATTGCTGCTGGTAGAGGACCAGAAGAGTTCAGGTCTCGTCTTGTCAGGGCCATTCTTTTGTTTTCAAGAATTCATGTATCAATAAAGAAATCAGGTCCTGGCCCTGGCTGCATTCTGCAGTGCCAAAGAGGATTTTTATGCTGGCATAGCTTTCATCCAGCAATTAAAGCAAGGCTGTACTGACCCTCCTCTGCCCGGGCATGAACCACTGAATTAGAGACCATCAGAAAGAGCAGTCACATTTCAAATACATCAGATGAGGAATGACTGCCCCATCATGCATTCTTAAAGCAGCTCCCTTCAATATTAAATGAAGATCAGCCAGACACACCATATTAAAAGCTCGTTTCCTCCAAACTTGCTGCAAGTGCCAGAGCTACATCACCACCTGCCTTTCCAGATTGAAAAAGCACATCCAGCCTCAAAGGGGACAACCTGCACACACTGCAGCCATACCAGTGCCTTACCATGGGCACTGCATCACTTCCCCTGCATGTGAGTGTGCTTACCCCACATACCACCTGCAGCCAGCTCCTTGCACTGTCCCATGTGATTTTCTTGGGGGTGTGGAGGGAAATTGAGTACGGAAAAGTGGGATCTACAGGAAAGCTCCTGTCTACTAGCATCTGTTCGAGGCAGGGGCTCCCTAGGCAATCTCTGTTCCAAACTTAAATCATATGAACTTCACATGGGCATGGTAGTAAAGGGCTGCAAAGACCTGTGGTCCAGAGGCATTGCAGCAGGGAACATACCTGGCAAGGGCTGGGATGCTGCATGGGCACTGTGCATCCTTCCTCACCCTCCACTCACACGCTCCCATGAGAGATTCCTTACATGCTCCTGCTCACACCTGCACTTTGCAGAGCTCCCTGTAAATGAAGCAGCTTTCAGCAGGGCTGTTTGCTGTCACTGGCATCATACACCAAGAGGATAAACACCACATGCAGACGCTTTGTGGGTAAACAGTGCAGAACAAGATGATCAGTATTATCTCCACGTAATTGTGGTGCCTGAATTTAGTGATATCTAATTTAGGGAATAAAAGAAGCAGTATCAAAATAGAATGTGGCAGCAAGTTTGGGCTAAAAATTGATGCTTTGAAATGGGGAAAAAGTATCTGTGAAAACTTTATTGTCCTTTGCTCAGAAAAGAATTTAAGTTACAGGAGATGGGGCTTGAGCATCAGTGGGCTGCAGCACACAGTAAACAGCTCAGTAACATGCTGGTGGCAATGGCTATATCTGCATATATATATGCACTTATATGCATATACATTTATGCAGATATTTATATAAATGTATCTTCATATATAAGGTTGGTTACCTGAACATAAGGGCAGTCAGACCTTCACTATGAACACCAATGTGTAAATACAAAATGTTTGTACACAAAATAGTACATTTTGGTTTACTCCAAGAAGAACCTTCATCAACCTTAAATACAAGAACACAAAATGAATGCAGTTTATACATCTAGCTTTAACCTAAGTGGATGCTTTCTTAACTATTTCTATCCCTGACCTCCGGGTGAGCCTTAGCAGGGCTGTTGGGATGGCAGCCAAGTGCAAATTCACAGTCCTAAGCGCTCTGTCCCACTTAAACCTGCCTGGTGGCAACGCCAGCAAGTCCCTGTAGGTGTCAAAACCGTGTCCAATTATAACTCCCCAACAATCACAGCGAGGCAGATGGCTATCATATGCTTAAAGCACCGTTCCTCCAATAAAACACCATTTGTTTGCCCTGACACGTTAAATATTTTCCTGTTTGATTTTGGTGTGTTAAGAGAGGATGATGAAAACCTGCCAGTGCTGCAGAAGCATTCTGCAGTGCCTTGGCAGGGTCTGCACCATTGCAGCAGGAACGGCTCGGGGGGGTCCTGCTGCCCAGATGGTAATTAGCAGCATCTGGCCTTTTGGCAATCCATTTGGACACCCTCAATTTGCCAGGGAGGGAGGTGTGTGTGTGTCAGTGTGGAATGCGTTAGTGGGATTGTCTTGACCTCCTGCATGGTATCTCCATTTGACTGAACAGCCTGCAAGAGGGGTATTATTTCCTACCCAGGGCTGGGGCTCATGCGGTTTCAGTCTGCCACCTCCACAAAGGGGGCCTGAAATAAACCCATAGTAGATATACCTTTTTGATTAGAACTGAAATTATGAGGCCAGATTGAAGCAGGCTTGCCTGGAGATTTGGAACAGCTCTTCTTTCCTCTCTATCATTTAAGAACAAAAAAAGTCTCATAATTAGAGATGGGGGGGGGAAATCAAAGTGAAGAAAGGGGCCCACAAGGATGCTGGAAAGGGACTCTTCAACAGGAACTGTACTGATAGGACAAGGGGTGATGGGTTCAAACTGAAACAGGGGAGGTTCAGGTCAGATATAAGGAAGAAGATCTTCCTTGTGAGGATGCTGAAGCACTGGCACAGCATGCCCAGAGAAATGGTAAATGTTCCATCCCCAGCAGTATTCAAGGCCAGGTTGAACAAAGATGACATAGTCTACTGTGAAGCATCCCTACCCATGTCAGGGGAGTCGGAATTAGATGATCTTAAGGTCCTTTCAAACCCAAACCATTCCATGATTCTATGGAACATTTCACTAGGATCTGAACTCAACTGGAGCATCTAGCTGTAGCCAAACCCTGGCCAAGAAAAGGTTTCTTCATGTACTATTCCTAAATCCACTATTCCAGCAACTGTATATGCTCACAGTGGATAATGCAATCATAGCAGGCACTACGAGCTCTCTGCTTTCCAGAAACGTGGACTGGATCCCCCCTGCTTAAGGGGGAGTGAGAGGCTGAGGTCATAGAATCATAGAATCAACAAGGTTAGAAAAGACCATTAAGATTATCAAATCCAACATTTACCCAAGGACTGCCAAGTCCACCACTAAACCAGGTCTGTGCAAGTTCCAGGAAAAGGAGAACTGGAAGAGGTAAAGCTCATTCATGCCAGCTGGATCCAATGGAAGCAGCTGCATTGCTCAACCAGTATGTGTCCTGAAGTGGTACAATGATGGTGCTCCCAGTCCCCTGTTTTAAACACATGCACAAACCTTTGTAATTGCAATAAGCCAGGTGAGAAATGGTGCGATGCTAAAATATTATCTATGCGCTCTCTTAAGCATGTAGAATATGAATAGGAAAAGTTATATCTACAAAGTTGATCTAATAAGTGAACATTGATTGGAAGTTTTTAGAAAGTGTCTAGTTAGAGGAATTTCCTTACAAGAAACTACTTCATTTTACCTTTCACACATCTGTTAAATCGGCAATGCAGTCCAAACAGAAATCATTTTGCTGTACTTCAGAGGTACCCGGTTTTAATGAGTCTCTGGAGGTATAGGGATGGATTTTGCTGGCAACTAATACTGCAATGGAAATATCAAACCAGAGGAACTCAATGTGCCTCTGCTGTCAGACTGCTATGGGATAAAGTTAGCACTCACAGAAAGGGAGCGAGAGGCATCAAGGATAGACAAGGGAAAGACACTCAGCAGGGAGATCCAGACCTACTTTCCCAGCTGAGGTAACTGAGCATTTTGTTGCTTATTTGAGATCATGAACATAGAGTAATGTGTTTAGAATAGAAGCCAAAGAGAGAGGTTCCATTCAATCTATGTTGTTCCATGATCCTAAGGAATTAAAGAATTAATTTTACGTAATTAGCGTTTAGTGGGAAGAGGAAGAACACACAACCACTGCAACATGCTAGGACAAAATACCCAGCACTCCTAACAGCCAAAATACAGTGCACAGGCAGTAAGCAACTGCCCCAGTAACATTATACCATGAAAGCAAGATGGGTACAACGGCAGTGACCAACATCTGTGCACAATAAATGGCTTAACATTTATATTCGGCCCTTAAGAAGCCACAGGAAAGATCTCTCCTTATTCTCTAGGAAGACAAGGCATGGCAGCAAAAGCTCTGTGGCACAGGCAGTGATCCCAGCTGCTGGTCCTCCACTGCAGGCACTTCATAGGCAGGGCTGCAAGAAGGTTGCAGTCTCATAAACCCACAGCATGTCTCTTCCTCTGCATGTTCTCCCATATTAATAGTTCCTTTGTAATCAGCTGAAGAGTTGATAAGTGTTAAAAAGGATCTAAAGTAGCTAAGTATGGGATATGATCATTCCTATTAGCGTAGTTCCACTTAAACAGGTACTCATCCTTGGGAGGATGAAGTATAGAGGCAATAGTGAAATCTGATCAAAGGAAATACTCTTTTCTTGTTAAAGTGAATGCCATTCCCACCTTACTGCTCCTTTGTCCCACTGCCATCTCTGCACAAAGGTTGCTAAATCAGTGGTGAATTTTCAATCCAAAAATCAGGGTTCACCACAGTCAGTGATATTTGTGCACTCAAACCATCATCACGCTTCAATGAAGACGTTTTATTTCCCTCTGACAAAGGCTCACATTTAAGCATATGCTTATCTTTTAAAAAGGGGAAAAGAAACCAACAGGATGCAGCAATGCAGAGTGAATTGCAGGTTTATGCTTCAACTCTTTAACAGGAGATGGAAGAATAAAGACAAACTTAAGTGGACCGTTTCCCCAGCTCAATATACACGAAATAATTGCAGCCAATAGAGTTATCTGCAGATTTTTGCTCAACATCAAGAACCTAGAAAGTCATTAGAGAAAAAAAGACTTGAGATAATCACCTAAAAGCTTTTAGTTGGGTTTTGAAAGTTCAGAGGAAAAAAGATGCTGTTCCTCTCGAACCTTCAGAAGAACTTCAGAGAGTCCTCTCCCACCAGCGAGAGCTGCAAAATGAAGGTAGAACAGCACACATGTGAATTACAGAACAAAGAGGTGCTAAACCCCTTCTGAAACGGCTGCAAACCAGGGCTGTGTCTTCACACCCAGTGTTTGAGGTCTGCCCTCCCTACAAAGGAACCCTTGTTGATGCAAAACTTCTCTAGCAGAGGACTGACACCAACACCAGCTCAGCCTTACAAAGCCCGCTTGGCATGAGATGAATGAGAGCACCAAGCACTGTGTGATAAACATCATTAATTCTAGTCACTTGGTCAAATGCATTGAAAGGTTTGTATTTGGTTAATAAGGAATTCCAGATATGTCATCTGCTGTCTATATGAGGGGAAGGAGGAACTGCAAAATATACTGCTGCTTATGCCACCTTTCATAGGGACCTCGATTAGCTGATTTGTGAGAACAATTACAGTATGACTGCTGAAATCAATAAGTACCTTTCAGAGCAGACAGATTGTATTTTCTTGCCTAGCTTCATTTATAGAGGCCAAATGAGGCTATTCCTGCAAAATCTTATAAGGCCTCAGAGCCTCCTAGTTAGAATCTAGTTAGAAGTTAAATTCCTCCCTTCATTTAGCCTCTTACCTTGTCAGGGCAAGACTGCGGTATGTTCCTTGGCATCTTAAAATGGGTTACCATCGAATGAAGTAGGTTTAAGACATTCTGATTAAACCCATTCATCTCAGATGAGATGGAAGAGAATTCAAATGAAATCCTGGGAACAACACAGTTGTAGAAAGCAATACATATTGGGCAAGAATTAGGATCTATCCACAGCAACCTGCAAAGTCTAGTTATATACCTGACAATTGCCCTCTTCTGTAGGGTTTAATACGGTAAGGAGAAGAAAGAAAACCATCAATGTACCAAACAAGACCTTCCTCATCCTCCTCAAAACATGAGGAATACACCCTAATTCAGGAATTTACTCATGCCAATTAAACTTCTTCACTAGCAATGAAGTCCTTTCTTGAAGCCCTTTATGTAGCTCCCCAGCACCAGGTAGGACTCAGCTCTACAACCAGTGGCCTCACAGTAGGTTCATACTGCACTGGGCAGTCCTGCACATGGCATGCTGGCTTTGCAGCCCTGCACTGCTTGGGACCCTGCATGATCCCTGATGGCCACCCTGACCTGGCACTTGGCCTCAGAATCATCAACCATTGACTAGATTCATCCCCTGCCTGTTGAGTATCCCAGTTTTCCATGAGAGCAATTTCATCCTGGCAGAGAGGTCTTGGGACTTGCCTTGGGTCAGTGGGGCACGGAGGTTAAACTAAGTCTCAATAACTTGAATTTGCAGGGCTAAATAGTGAACCCAGTCAGTTACTACAGGTGGAAGATGCACACAACTTGGATTATACTTCTGGATCTTCATAGTCACAATTAACTGTGTTAATAAAGGAATCAGGAAGTCTAGCAAGGAGCGGGTCCGTATTAGTTAGTCCTTATGGGAATATAGTATCTGGGCAGAATATCAGGATGACTTTTCCTGCTTCCTTTTAATTCTCTATTTGCATGTAAACTAATATACTTGTAAATATTTCCTACATTTGGAATAATGCGATTAATTCTGGACAGCCATTTGGGGTGAGGATGTGACAGCTCTGAAGTCACTGAAACACTGCTCCAGGCTGAGCCTTTTGAAGCCCAAGGACATCACTGTGAACAGCACTTTTCCTACAACAGCTGCCTTGGCTTCTGCGTCATCGAAAATCATCAAAGGCGGGATAGAAACAAGCTTTCAAAGCATAAAGATCATTCCAACTACAAACGTTCAGCAGCCACAAGATGTATTCATGAATGTCACTTCTGTATCCAGGAGGTTACCATTTAGCACAGGGTGCATTTAAGCAGTAAGCCAGCCTTACCTCCACGTTTGCTAACCCCCAGCACAATGCATGGCTTCATTCAAGAGGAGATTTACAGGATGTGAATGTTAACGAGTGAGGTTGAAATTGTCACCTGAAGAACATGAGATTCCACATTATGGGCTGGAAATGACACAGGAGGAAGGGAATCCTGGCTGTAGTCACTGCACAAAGGATGATTAAAAGACAACAGTGCAGTTTGAGCACGTTGAGCACAGCCATCTAATCATTCTCACCACATGCAGGGTGGCAATGCTTCCCCTGAAAAGCCTTGCAGCTCTTCAACCCTCCTCTGCCAGGCTCTGACTTACTCTGCAGAGCCCTGCAGCAGTGTGTACGTGCACTGTGCACCTTTATCATCATTTATGCCACATCCAAACTAACTGTACTCAGAGAATAGCTTTGTATGGCTTTCATGAGGCCTTTCTGGCTCAGACCTTGAGGGTTTGGAGGACCAGTGCTGTTCTTTACCCACCTCCCAGGCCAAAAAGCACATCTGCTGATGCCAAGCGAGCACTGGCTCCCACACTGGCCAGCAATTCGCCACAGGGTGACCTCTGTTCACATCTTCTGCCTGCCTCAGCGTGAGAAGTCAAGCATGGATTAGACATTAGACCCTAAGTACTAAAGGGAAGTGAATAATTCACCCTCTCAACCCAGCCAAGCAAGCCTGAGTGCCTTCATGCAAGACAAGCCCTGCAAACCGAGTAATGAGGTTTTTATGAAAGTGGCTTAAGTAACTGAAGTTTTTCTCTTTTTTACTTTTAATAAAAGGGAGGGGAAAAAAAGTGCCCCACAGAGCACTCACCTGATACTGTAATAAGAGCAGGGAAACTATGAGGTCAATTAAAGCTGTGTAAACTCAGGAGCATAAACTCATAAGAGCTGCTGGCGAGAGCCTGAGCCCTGGCAAACACAGACAGCATCCAGGCACAGGGTTTCTTTTGAAAGCAAGACTTTAATAAGGATGAAATCTTCAACTGGGGTGAAAACTGAGGATGACAAGAAATGCCTGGAAGCAGCCCAGTCTGCAGAGCAGCATTACAGGAGGAGCCCCTGGAAGGGGACAGGTCACAGCCGGAGCATTGGCTCCTTTTAGGTGGCTTCATCCCTGCAGTATCTCAGCATGCCCAGGGTGTTTCTTAAGCAGGAAAACCACCACGCAAATTCTCTCCCTGCCCGTGGTGTGGGGAAGGGAGGATTGGGGTTCTCAGCATGCACTGACCTGCTCTCTACTTGTACTGGTGCCTTGCCTGGGGGGCAGAGAGCCACACAGAGAGCAGACAGCCTCACTGCAGGATAGCTGAGCCAAAGATGTCAGGTTTGTATTTGGCTGTGAAACCCTCAAGGCACCCAACCAGACTTTTAGCTCTTGATTAATCCCCTGGGGATGCTAAATTCAAGCAGTTTTCTGCAGCCCTTCATGCAGCAAAATCCCCATTATGGGCAATAGGAGTGGTCAGTTATGGACATCAGTTTTAAGTTAAATCAGAGTTTGGAGCCCCAACTCTTTGTCTTGCAATGAAAAGCAGGGAAAACTTTTCTTGTGAGAGGGCTACAGACTCACATTGCATAAAGCCTCAAGTGCCTTCCCTTCCTGTGAGTGCCCTCCTGCATCGCCCATGCAGAAAAAGCGAAGGAGTGAAAGACAGCGAGAGTGCGAATAATCTGATGGAGCCGGCTGAACCCACTCCTCCAAACATCGTGGTTCACCAAGAAAAGCACAAGAGAAAAGTAGAACAGGCATCAAACAACAGATTCACTTTGCTGGCAGAGTTTTAACAGAGAGATATACCCTGAAGACAGAAAGCCATGTCCTATTTGCAGAACACAGCTAGCTGAAAGGTGTTTATTTTGCCTTGGTTCTGTTCTTATCTGCCCCTGAAGCCATCAATACATGTACTGAGAAACAGCTGTGTTCACCTGCACAAGCACCTACGCATGAGGACATATACTTGTGGTACTCCATTTTTCTGCAAAATGTAAAAACTGAACCAAATTATGATCTTTTTTAACCTAATCATCCACTGATAGAGCTACACCCATCTACGCATCTCTCTTCATAAACAGCAAGGCAGGCTCTGAACTGATTTGGCCATCTGAACAGATGGATTTCAAATTAAAGCCTGCAAGACCCTGGTTTTCTTTCCCATGATTTCTTACATGGCATTTTAGTGCCCTAAAGTGGATTTCAAATGTGGGATAGGATTTTCCTCTCTCTCACTCTTTTTACTACAAAAGAACTATGAGGCTCTGCACAGGTTTAAAGGCAGATGGATCTCCAGGTGTGGCACATCTGTAACTGATGTCTTCCTGTTTTGGCTGTGGCTGATCATTAGTAAGACATGTGGACAAAGCTGTAGGAAGGAGGCCTTCACTGACCCTAACAGTGAGCAGTAACAACCTCAGCTTCTCTGTGACTCCTTTTTTTCCTGCCTTCCTCATCACAAAGCAGTCACATCTGCAACTGCCTGTGAGGAGGGCTCTCAAAGGCCAATCACCAAGGACCAATGTGATGCCTCCATTTGGGAGCTCCTGCCCAAGCTCTAGTTCGTGATGCACCATATCCCCATGGCAGTGCTGCGAAGAAGAGGTCAGATACTGCTGGGGAAAGGGCCATTCCATAGCTGCACTCAGACACACCACGGTGAACACACTATTTGCTGCATTGGCTTTTTTTACTACCTTCAAACATCTGGTCTAGCCTAAAGCCCACCAGAGGTGGTGGTCAGCAAGGATGCTGGTCCATCAGCAGTGCAACCCTAAGGTTTTAGGCTGCTCAGTGCAGAGGAATAGAGACAACTATAGAATCATTGCTGCTTGAGATGCTTTGACTAGTCCAAACACCATGACCGTAAGCATGCTGTGGATAATGCAGTGCACAGTTATGCAGCCTGGAGTAATCGGCTTTAATCTGCAAGTTAAAGCATGAGGGTACCAGCCATTGTCTGAGCTAGACAGAGTAATGGCTTTCTAAGTGGAAACTGAAAAAGAAAATGCTAGTTTCTTAATAGATGCTAAGAGATGGGTGAAAAAAAGAAGGCATTTTGCTCATTATACAGACACATCCATTTCTACACACTCAGACAGGACTTCTCCAGTTTTGTTCTAGACCTAATTAGATTTTAAATGAGATTCCAGCACCTATAATAACTTTTTCTGATTGTTCTTTTTATATCATACAGGCGCTGAATATTCATTGTGTTCACATGATTAAGTACCAAATCAATAGATATGACTAGTGGACCAGTTAGAATTTGTGCTTTGCCTTATAAATACAAAGAAGGAAGTCATATCTGATGCACAGTTCAGCCTCCCTCTTTGAAGAGTTGCTGTGACTGACATGACTAGTGATCACAATGGAAACAGGGGAGAATGAGTAATTTAATGAAATCTCTGCATTTAGGATTAAAGTAACCAAAAGGGACTGCTGCAATATGGGGTGAGTTTGCAAGGCTTTGTCATAGAAAAAGAAAAATGGGACTGAAAGAAATGCAAAGGGTCATTGCTCCCAAAGCAGCACATCCTGGAATCTGTCCCCTGGCAATGGGCAGCAGGAAGCAGTGGAGCTCAGATGCTAGCCTTATACAGCTCCCAGTGCATGGCGCATGTGGAAAATAAGCCAATAGAGAAAGGAGAAAGAGTACTTTTCCAAGTGCAAATCATACATATTCACTATGTCTTCCTAGGGAAAAGAGTCTGCCAATTGAGCAGGATGAAAGAGAGGAACCTGCAGTGATATTCCTGTTCAAGCTCATTGCAGAGAGCAATGTTTTCCATTTCACTATCTCACATAACAGTCTCTGGCTCTGACCATGACACACACCAGAAGCACAAGCAGCCCTCTGTGAGCCAGCGCTGCTCTCTGGTCCCTGCCTGGCCTGCAGTCTCCACTGCTGCTACCACTTCATCCATCCATCACCAAAATCACAGCAGTAAAAGAGGGAACACACTTGACTTAAAACACTTCTAACCTTAACACCAGGGTGAAACAACTTCCCAAGCCCCAAAGCATGCTGCTGGCAGCTCAGCTTGCTGAGAGCAGCCAGTGTGTGTGCGTGTACATCATTTACAGAGGAGCAGCAGCTCCTGGACACGTTTTGGGATTTCATTCCCAATTTCAATAACCTGAAAGGCAGAAATCCCCAACCATGCCCAAATGCTTTGTACAATGAACAAGTTCAGAGTGTACCAGCACTGCTGAGGAGGCAGCACACAAGCCATTTGGCACCAAAGTGGCCCTGCTTGGGCTGAAAAGCTCTTCAGCCTCCCCACGGCATGATGCACAAGTGACCTGCAGCCCCCACATTATTACCAGCCCACTCTTTCACAGATGAGGCAGATCCTCCCTGGCTAGGAATTGCTGCCTGAGCTAATAGGGCTGTCTTGCAGCAGAGTTAATTAGCCTGGCGTTAGCACTGTTGGTTGTGTGACCTCCAGCTTCCAATCCAGTCATTTGAATTAAGCTTTAGATGTGCACTTACAGTTCGGAAACAAAATGTCAGTAACAATAATTAATACACCAAAATCACTGCTCTTGCTCAAGTCAGGCGACATTAGCTGAAGGGCTACACCAAAGCAAGCACAGTTAGCACTGGCTAAGGAACATGGGGCAAGAAGCAGATGCAAGTGTTATATGTCCATGGTAATCTAGATATGATTTAGTTGGCCTGGATTGCTTTTTAGGGCTCTTCATCAGGGATTGTAATGACAGGACAAGAGGCAATGAGTACAAACTTTGACAGTGTAAGTTCAGTTGAGATACGAGGCAGAAGTTGTTCTCTGTGAGGGTGCTGAGGCACTGGCACAGGGTGCCCAGGGAAGTGATAAATACTCAGTCCCTGGCAGTGTTCAAGGCCAGGCTGGACAGAGCCTTGGGAGACATGGTCTGGTGTGAGGTGTCCCTGCCTGTGGCAGAGGGTTGGAACTGGATGGTCTTAAGGTCCTTCCCAAACCATCTTTGATTTTATGATTTCCCTTATCCACAGACTACAGCTACAACTTCTGTCATCTCTAGTCCCACCATGGCTTCAGCATGTGAGCTGGGATCATAGATGTTACCTGACAATTTCTCACGCCCATTTTCCTTTGATTAAGATACTGTGACTTTGGTTTCCAGATACAGTTGGGAGCTTTGGCTTCCATTGGAGTAGTTGGCAATGCTTTCATTTCTCTTGTTACCGTGGAGCAGAAAGGGCTTTCCAAGACTCTGAGAAAGAAATCGCCTCCTGTTTGCACAATCCCCCACAGACCCAGGCCCTGATCTACAAAGCAGATCACTACAGAGTGACTCACCACACAGGAATAAACACACTTTAAGGTGGCTTGATTGGGAAATCAGATTAATACAAGCAGGATTTTTGTTGAATACCAAAGGACATTCGAGCAGCAAGTGAAGCACGGTGCAGGGAATCTTGTCAAACACACACTTTAAATCATCTGCAGACCGTTAGCCAAAGTATTAGTGCAAACCTGTGGAAAGGATTTGTACAGCCTGGAAGGAGATAGGCACCCAGAGGAAAAGCTCTGGAATGCTTTTCATTGCTGCACCAACACTGGCTGCCACTAAATGCAGTACCAAATACTGAGTCGACAGCCCCAAGAGCCCCCAGTGTCTTGCATTGCTTGACTGTGCTGTATGCATTTCCTCACTTTCCTATCCTTTCTGCAGGGAGGGTAGAGGAAAGTGCTGTCCCTGATTTCAGCCATTTCTCCTGTTCTAAAGTCAAGACGATGCTACGAGTCCCGTTGTTCCTCAGGAAGCTGCCACACACACAGAGCAGCACCATGAGCAAGCTGCATGATCCCCTAGATGCAGCAGTGATCCAGCCTCACCCCGTGATCCTGGCAGCATCCTGTGCAGAATTAAACAGCTTGCTTTAGGATCAAGAGTAGAACTTCCTGAGAAGCCACCAATGAGTCATGTATACCTGTAGT
The DNA here is from genome assembly GCA_032466535.1 of Forpus xanthops. Taxonomy (NCBI): domain Eukaryota; kingdom Metazoa; phylum Chordata; class Aves; order Psittaciformes; family Psittacidae; genus Forpus; species Forpus xanthops. Next base: position 34,410 of record JASSUY010005843.1, on the reverse strand, counting down.
GTTTATTAACGAAGCTTATTTCAAACCACCAAGGCATCTGGATGTGCTATAAAAATCCCCTTCAAGCACCATGGCCAGGTTTTCCGGCCACATTTCTCCATGTCCATGCAGGGAGGTCCTGTTTTCCAAGCGGTCAGCAGGACATTCCCTTGCAGCTCACACACACAGAGTCATACAGCCCAGATAAATCAAACTGCCTTAACACTGGTTCCTCTCTTGCCTTTCCATAGCCCTTAAGAGCCACTGCAGAATTAATACAATGGGGGGAGAAAAAGGATTTCTCCCACAGGCAGTGATACAAAACAAGCATATAATAGGTTTTTATAGAAACTGAGGACCAAATTGGATTCTGAGTATTACACCTCCTTCAGTTACCCATCAAACACCAAAACCCCAGGTTTCTGTGGGGAAGTAACGCCTTTTCCAAAGGGCAGAACCTGGACAGCACAAACAATGCATCCAGCCATGGGACATCCCCAAAAACAGATTAAAGCAGGGATTCCCAGGTATACCTTGCTGCTACACTGCTGGTACCTGCACACGTGCAGTAGCAGCAGCCTCACACACGCTATGGATGACATTAGGTGTATTCACCAGCATCCTCTCCCTCTTTACTGGAGTATGTGTATCATGCCTAAAGAGGCAGCCCTCATTTAAGCAGTATCATCAGCAGTGTCAGTGGCATCAGGACCCAAATTGCTCATCACCATCACACCATGGCCTGTCTGGGATTTAATTTTCCCCAGGGGACAGAAAGGTGAAGGGAAAACATGCACCAGTTTGATGCCCAGTGTCTCATGGGCTCAGTTACTCCCTGGAGCACAGCTCTCTGTCATTGCAGTGTAATAAAGTATCTCCATGTCCTTGATATTACAACACTGCCCTATGACATTAACTCCTCTCTGCCAAAGCTGTTAAGACACATTCTCACCCTGGAAAAAGCCAAGGGGATCAGTCTGGCTCCTGCCCCAAGTCCTGACTAGCATGCCTGGAAGCTGTCCTTCCCCTTCATTTTGCTGCTTCCCATTCCTACCTCTCCTTTCCTTGATTTTTCCATGAATCCCATGTGGTTTTTCACAGCACGCACAATTCTGCTCTCTCCTCCGTCAGCCCAATCCCATCTCCGGCCTGTTCTTCAAATGCACCACCTCTTTCAAATGGAGTTTTGATTAGTCTGGGATTGAGCAACCCCAGCCATCTGCTGCTGTCAGAAGAAGGATGAGGCACCGCACCATAAATGATCATTTCTCTGGTGCTCTCCAAGGAAAGAGAAGAGGCCGAACAGCCTGATCCTTACTCAAGCTCACCCGCAGGTTTCACCCCTCCATCTGGACACTTGTCACAGCCTCAGTGTTGCTGCAAAAGGTCTAGTTCAAGCAATTAGAGCAGAATGTGGGGTCTGCTCCGGTTTATATGTTCCAATACAATAGAGAAGCTTTGCTTTTATTGATGAACCTCACACCCCAGGCAGGATAGTAATTATGTTAAAAATCCTGTTTCAACTCCCACTGATGCATCTATTCCTGGAAGATGCTTAGTCTTGTTGTTTAATTCCCTGTCTCCAGATAAGTTAGAGTGTGAAATTCTAACTACACAAGCTACTTTTAACCGGAGATCTACACTCTTAAGCTGGTGAAAATCAGCGCCATTTCATTTTCTCTGCACTTTGTATCAGCTGAGAATCTGGCCTCTCAATACTATGCTACGTTACGCTTCCAGCGAATATTAACTATCACACATATTTAGGTTTCTCCCGCTGTTCAACACCTTGGATATGCTGATCCAACTGGAATCCTATGAGTCACCTCTTCTGCAAGGAATGAAAATTGGAAAGCTGGAGGAAGGTGAAGCAGGGGGGAGGGTGAGAGGTGACAACATCCCTGGAACAAACAAAACAAGAAGAAAAGAGCTACCCTATGAAGCAGACAGCAAGAATGACTGAGGTGGGATGAGACGTTGTCAGTTCCCCTTCGGACATCCATGGTCTTATATTAAATTCAACATGGTCTGGCAGGGCTTCCTAATTTCACTTGCTGAGCCTGCTGCCTGTGTGTTTTGGGAAATTAGCACTTTAAAGCAGGAGTTTGTATTCCCAGACAAGCCTGAATTTGTTTCCAGTAACTCTGATGTTTGCCAGGTTTAAGTTTAATGACATTTGGTCTTGCACAGGGAAAACCTTCCTGCCTTGCAATGTGCTATTATAAATGGGATGTCTCCAGGGATGTTTGCCTCTAGCGTTATAATTCACAGTGTTTCCCAGGAAAGCTGCAGACCTGCCTTGTGTTCCCAGATCTGCTGTCGATTTGCAGGGTCCTCACCTACCCGTAGCCTATCTTTATCCCATGATGTCTTTGGGCCAAGCAGCACCATATCTGGGGGTCTGCTAGTCTCAATATAGGCTGAAGCCTGTGCCACGGGCACAGTGTCAATGTGTGATGCCTATTACACACCGTCCACCAACCCTCTCTCCCATCAGAGGTCACTTCTTTCTTTCCTATATATTCCAAATTCCTATTCATGCTAGAGGCACAAGAAGAGTGGTGCAGCTGGAACAAAGAAGAGCTTCAGGACAAGCAGGGAATCGCTGCCAGGATCCCCCAAAAAACAGCCCAAGAGTCTGCTTGAGCTTTGTGCAAGTGCTGTTATCCTATCACTCATAGCCTCCAGAATCCAGGATTACCTCTCCACAAAGACCAGCCTGCTGGAGCAAGCTCCAGCCTCACCAGCATGGCCCACACACAGCACCAGCAATTGAGGGTCAGTTGTTCAGGTCCCCTTGGAAACCAACAGGGACAAACATGTGAGCTGTGGCCCTCCAGAAGAGCTTCTTCCTACAGACTAGCAAGGAAATGAGATTTCAGCCAAAGATGGATGAGATGAATCCCAGCTCATTTGTCCAATGCATCCTTGCTGGAGCAGAGCGACTTCCACACTCAGGTTTGCTCGACCTGTATGTGAGTGTGATGAGAGCAAAGCACATTGACCAGAGAGCGACAGCTCCTAAACCACTGTTTTATCTGCATTGACCTTTGCTTCCTGGAAATCTTCTTGGCAGGCTGCAGAAGAGACTTGCTCCCAAGCCATACCCAGAAATAGGACACTTATCTCAGTAGGGCTGCTCTCACCTTCTAAGGTGAACCACGGGGCCAGCATGGCCTCTCCTTTTTGCCAGGCAAGTTTTCTTATCAAAAGAAAGCTTTGCCTTAAGAAGTTCCACAAATTTCGTTTCAATGTGATTTAGGTACAGTGCTTCCTCCCTTTGGGCTGCGAGAAGTTTGATGGCAGTTTTCTGATGGTGCTTTTTCTGCTGAGCTACGCTGCAGAGGAAAACTAAACAAGTCTCGTCTACAAAAACATGCTGTACTTGCTTTCCTCCAACTACAGGGTTCTGACAAGCAGGTAAGCAGAGCAGATAGAGTACAGCACACGGTGTGGGTGAGAGCTGCTCCCTTGGCTGACTTCTGCAGTCCTGTTCTTGGGTTAAATCACTGTGTTTCCTTTCCTTCCCTGAGTAAAGGCAGATAAGAGCACTGCTTCTCTCATTCCCTTTATCTGATGACTGTCCCTTTTGGTTTGCTGAACAACATTCTTCTCTTAACTGGCTTTGGCACACTGGTGGCAGAGGGTCAAGGGGAAGACAAGCGTGTTTGCAGAGCGGAGGGGCTGGCTGATGCCTTCCCACTCAATTCACGCATATATTTTCCCCAGTTATGGAAAACAGAGGTAATTTTTTTCCCCACTTTCAGTGGTTATCACTAGGCTTCAAAAATTGAGCAACTTTCACACTTGGTAGATTTGGATCTGCATTAGGGTTAGAAATTGAGTCGCTGTTTTTTGAACCACATAAGAGGTGATACACTAGCTGCACCGTGAAAATGCTGTCCTCTGACACAGGAAATTAGTTTATTTATTGGTAGACATCAAAACAAACCATTCTGAAGTGGAAATATTTTTATGCCCGTTGATGAAGCCTCATGTTCACCACAGAATCATAGAATAGTTAGGGTTGGAAAGGACCTTAAGATCATCTACTTCTAACTCCCCTGCTATGGGCAGGGACATCTCCCACTAAACCATGCCACCCAAGGCTATGTCCAACCCGGCCTTGAACACTGCCAGCAATGGAGCATTCACAACTTCCCTGGACAACCCATTCACCTGTTTATATCTTCATTAAATGGTGGTTCCACATGAAAACCAAACACATTGTCCTCTATAAGACAAGAGTTCTGTAACTGCTCCAAAAGAGAAATACTAAGCTTCACATATTACATCTCTATTGACAGGATTTGTTGTAGGTTGTAAACTATTTCAGTGTTATTTAAGTCCTAGCAAGGAAGTACAAGTTGCAACGACTCTTCATGTGTTTGTTACAAATCATTTCCATGCTGCAAAGAGATCCGTGCATATGAATTGTTCTTTGCTGAATGGGTGATTTTAAATGACTGCTTAGCAAAAGACTTCCCAGAAACAATGCTTAGCAATGGGATCCCTTCCTTCAGCTTCTCCCAGATGTCAGCCTAAGAACAAAGAAGCTCTCTACATCCCAGCACCAGCTGTTAGAGACAGACCCTGTAAGTCTGCACCCAGCATGACAAGGACTAATTCCAGTCCTCTAAATCCATTACTGAAGTAGTTCCCTCCCACAAGGAGCCAGACACTTAGGGCTAAGAAAGTTGGGTCTGCTCCACCTGGAGAAGAGAATCTGCGTGGAGACCTCAGAGCAGATTCCAGTGTCTGAAAGGAGCCTCCAAGGACGCTGGAAAAGGACTCTTCATCAGGGACTGTAGCGATAGGACAAGAGGTGATGGGTTCAAACGGAAACAGGGGAGATTTAGGTTACATATAGGGAGGAAGTTCTTTAATGTGAGGGTATTGAGGCGCTGGCACAGGGTGCCCAGAGAAGTGGTAAATGCCTCCAGAGTTCAAGGCCAACTGGATGACCTTAAGGTCTTCTCCAACCCAAACCATTCTATGATTCTATGACCCTCTCCTAGCAGTTATGGAGGGAACATTTTGGCTAACTTCAGATAGACTTCAAATCTCTGAATTCTTTAATTCTCCAAGTCCAACATTTTCCTTGGAAACTACAGCACAGAAACCCAAAGGAAACCTCGAAGACTGGACCTGTCCATTTAACTATTTCTGACTTCACGTCTTATCTGGTTTTCTAAACATACCCTCAGGCAGAAAGGTCACTTTTATTCCACAGTAGAAGAAATACCATATCACTGCTCTACTCTTCACTCGGTTCCTGGAAATATCTTCTGCTTGTGAGTCACTGCCTTTGAGCTCAACATAATCACACACATTCGCTGAATGCCCTTTTCCAAGCAACACTCAACTCTGTGCAATGACAAATTCAGTGAAGAAGCTGAAAAACATGCTTTCTCCTATGAAAAAGCAAATTTGCCAAAGCAAAGCTATCAAGTGTTATCTCCATTTGTCCTCCTCCTCCTCCTAGATTCCCATTTGAGGCTGACTTCAGAATTTCAGGTCAAACTTTGCTCTCACTTACACCCACCTAGAAGCACTTCACTAACCACAGTCTTGAGGTGCTTGCCTGGAGAAAGCAACAGGGCTTGTGGAAAGAAAAAGCTTGCTGAAGTCTTGGGTTTGCAGGCACTGCTGCAGCACCACTCACTCCATCTGAGCTTGCCCAGGGAGCAGGGAAGGAGGAAAACAACTACAAACCTCCCTACATGAGGTCTATTGGTCATCAAACCCCAGGGATAGAGCAGATTCTGTGCTCTGACTACACTGATGTATTCTCATTGAACATTTTGCCATCACCTTACACCTCTGAGAGCCCACTTTTCATGCAGCTCTTAGGATGCCATCACTTTGGCCTCTTGGAGGGTTTCTCTCAGGCCGGGACTCTGCAAATCTCACATCCCATCAAGCTGGAGAGCACTGCTGTGTCCCTACATGGAGCTAAGAAGTAGAGGCAGCCTCGGCTCTGCATGGAATGACCTACCTTACTAGTCTTGGGACCATGCTGCTGCCCCAAGAAAGCTACCAGCTTGGTGGATGGCTCCTAGGACCCACTCCGGCTGCTGCAAGCACTGAAAGAGCATTGTCTGGAAGTTTTCTGAGTCTATAATTAAAGTTCTCCATTTCACCCTTTTGTACAAGTGATTTCTAAAGACCACATCCCACCCAGACCCAGCTCATACATTTCTCTCCAATGGGGTATCTGTATGACAGCATCACTGCAGTATCACTTTCTGTGAATGCTTTTTGGAGGGGGATAAAGGCCCCCTTGCACCCAGAACCACTGGAGGTCTGAACCAACCAGTCCTCTGCCCCTTTCCAACATTCCCATAAGTATCCACTCCACGTGGCAGCACTGGGTTGCAAGCACTAGCCTGCTGTTCCCAACAAGGACCCAAACCTCCAGCTCAAAAGGGCTTCTTCTACTGAGCAGAAGCAACCCTACATCTGTGACATTTGCCTGGAGGATGCTGAGATAATGCCATAAACTTTCTTTGCCGAGAACATAGCAGGCAGGGAAGTGTCACTAACAGCTGAGTTTGTGCTGCCCTCTTCAATGGTAAAGCAATAAACAAGAGAAGACGTCTCCCTCTCAGGGACATGCAGATCTCCAGGTTGCTCTGCACAGGGTGCCCAGAGAAGCTGTGGCTGCCCCATCCCTGCAGTGTTCAAGGCCAGGTTGGACAAAGAGCCTTGGAGCAAGCTGCTCTATGGAAGATGTCCCTGCCCATGGCAGGGGATTGGAACTGGATGAGCTATAAGGTGCCTTCTGACCCAGACTTCTACGGTTCCCATGTAAAATCCTTCTGTGCACAGGATGCAATTCCTCCCTCTATGAAGTGTCATCAATAAGCAATTGCCTCCAAGTCAAACTGGAAACAGAGACTGGACATAAGAGACTGTCCCAGTCCACAAGTGAGCTCTCTAGGATCCTGCAAAACTGATTATTGGCCTTTCCCTCACAGTTACAGGCTGGGTGTAAGTGCATGTCCTTTACTTTCCCAGCATCAGTCTGTCTAAGGTGGAACAGAGACAACCTTGGGGAGAGCTGGAATGAGCTTTAGCTATATATCAAGCTATATTTTAAGACAGAACTCTGCACCCAGCGTGACAATGTGCAGGCTAAATTTCCCACACCAGAAAGTAGCTGTTTGATGAAAACTGGAACTGCTGACAACAGTGACAATAAAAAGCCATCTTAGTCACTTAAATTACACAGTGGCAGGCTCAGATTCTCACACTGAGAAAAGGAAAAGTGATGATTTGGAGCATACAATGAAAGCAGCACTTTGCTTCTTGAAATGGGTTTGTTTTCTTTGAGATTAAGCCAGTACCCTGAGTTGCACTACTTGTGCTAATGTTACCTGCCATGTCCAAGCTTATATCAACAAAGTGGTCATCTAGCAACAGCATAATACTGTGGCTTTGCTTTAAAGCACTTGTCTAAATGTAAGAGTTACAGCTCAGTGCTTAGAAAATGCTTTTGCTTGCTGCAGGGTCGTGAATCACTGAGCTGGCTTCAGCCTCTGTGTTCCCATCCCAAGCACTCCACAATGTTCAAGCTGGCCTGCATGAGCCGGGCTAAGGAAGGACACTTGACCAGGAGCTGGTCATAGACCCAGGCAACCATAGCTCTCAACTCTCCCTGCTTGCAACCTGGATTTCTGAACCTTGATAGTCCATGGAGTAAGATAAAAATCCATAAAACTCTATCAGTGTCTACAGAAAACCCTCACCTTGAGACACTGCTTAAAGGTTCAAACCTGAAGGGCACTTTTAGGCATAGAAAAAATAAAGAATTATTTTAGCAACATCTTTTATAAAGCAGCCACCATCCTCAAAAACACGGTATCATTGCTTCTTGAGGATACCCTTCATGAAGGACTGTAGCAATAGGACAGGAGGTGATGGATTCAAACTGAAACGGGAAGTTCAGGTTAGATACAAGGAAGAAGCTCTTTACTATGAGGGCGCTGAGGCACAGGGTGCCCAGAGAAGTGATAAATGCCCATCCCTGGCAGTGTTCAAGGCCAGGCTGAACAGAGCCTTGGGTGATAGGGTCTAGAGTGAGGTGTCCCTACCCACGACAGGGGGTCAGAACTGGGTGATCTTAAGGTCCTTTCCAATAAAAAGCCATTCTATGACTTTATGCTCTACCAAGTGACAGAGCCCTGGCACAGGCCAGGCTGGTCTCCCACACCTTCAGCAGGGTGGTGTGACAGCCGTGGCTGTACCATGTGCAGTACCTGAACGTCAGTCCTGTCACTATCTGCAAGACTAGCCTCTCACATCCCAAAATCAGTGGCGGCACTTTGCTCCAAGTGCAATCCACACTCACATCCCACAGGTATCTCCTGCTCTGGGGAAGCTTGCTTCAGGTCTGCTGCAATAGCAGCAACTACTGCAGGTGCATTTGAGAGAAGCAGAAAGCAAAAGGAAACCTTGGGATGCCTCAGACCCTAGGGATGTGTTAGCTATCCCATTTCCATAGCAACTGCTCCTGGTGCCACTGTCCCCATGCAATGAATGGCAAATGTCATTGTGCCATGCCCAGGAACACATTTTCTATGCATAAAGAGTGGCTGCGCCATCAGCCTTTACAGTTCTCACTGGGGAAAAGCTTGGCTGGATCTATCAGCTCTGCAAAACTCATCACCAGCACAAGTGCAAAAAGGTCATTAAAGCATTTGGGGGACTCCCTCACCTCCTGAAACATCTGCTACCTCCAGAGGTGCTTGTCCTGGCAGCAGCTTTAGAGCAAACAGCAGTAAATGACATTTGGCAAAGCCTGTAATTAAATCACGGAACTTTTGATGCAGGATATTGTAACAGCCAAAACCATAAATAAGCTTATAGAAAGCTTCAGGAGAATCATGGGGTGCATCTCCACCACACTACCACATGTTGGTCTGTGGGACAGGGCCATTCCAGAACGTGTCCTGCCCCACAAATCTCCCATGACACACACTGTGTGTGAGGCACCCCAAAACCTGGGCTGCAGGAGCCTCTGCTCCCCATCCAGGGTATCACCTAGGCACCCACAGCAGCTCAAAGCTGGGCTCCAACTGCTGGAGCAGCACCTCAGGTACTGATCCACATTGGAGATGCCACCAAGGTAACACTGACAAGGACATGCTTTGGGTTCTGAGGAAGAGAGAGCACAAAACGGGGACAATAGACAAGGGGAAAAATCAAGGTTTGTAGACAAATTAATCCTTTTCCTCCTTTAAAGAAATTCAGGCAGTGATTTGCAGTGGCCTTTGCTTCTAATAATGACTTGTTTTACAGACTGACCCAGAAAAGACATTGATTTAAACATGCAGTTTAGTTGTCATGAGGATTTGGTTGAAGAAACCAACTAAACAAGGCATTATCATTGTAGAACCTTTTCCAGTCTGATTCAGCCAGCCTGAGCTTTACCTCATAGAAAAACTTAGGTTACTTTTGAATTTATCAGGTTTAACGTAGTATTTCCTCATCATCACGTACTGTAATCATGTGTGCAAGACACATCCTAGCTGTGAGAAGCACTATTCAGTGCATAGCATGGCTTGCTCTTAGCATCCAAGCCAAGAACTTACAGATTTTCCCCTGCTATTGGTGAAACATCATCTAAGGAAAGTTCATTTCCTGTGCAGAGCAATGGCTTCCACAAGGGCATGAACACGCAGCAGCAACACAGTTGAAAGGAAATGCTTGCAAAACCCTACTTTCTCAACCCTAAACTAGCTCTAGAACTGATTTATCTTTGTTCAAGTGAGTAGTCCTTGAATCTACTTCCAGGCCTATGGAGGAACATATGGAAGGCAGTGAGAGCCAGAGAGCCCAGCTGGTTTGAAAAGTCTCCACTAGCTCTAACCCAAAGCTCACCCCTTGCTTCTCCAGAACTAAAGCAGGGAAAGGTCACTTCTAACTTGAAAAAGCAATTTCACCACCACAAATGCAAACACACACCTTACTGATGCCAAAACTCATGGGAGTAAGGAAGGAATGACCTCTTCTCAGTGGCTTTGTGAATTATCCTGGATCCTATACCTTCTGCAAAGCTGCATGATTACCCACAGAGCTCGGTGTGTTCAGTGATTCCTTGTCTATCAGCAGTGCAGGAGCCCCAACAGTGACTAACCATGGCAGTGCCACATCTTTACCATGGAGGCTGAAATCCCTTCTCTGATGACAACTTGCTCTCCCACTTGTCTTTGCGGAACTATTTCTTGCCTCACTACTGCTTTTCTAGAGTTGCTCATGTGCGAGTCTGGTGCATACATATGTCCATAGCCTTCTATCATGTTATAATGAGTTGTCTCACACTGTAGCTTCCTTAAAGCTGCTAAAAGTGTTTTAAATAAACACTGTATGTAGACGTGAGAGTGAAGATGATGATTTTTGTCTGGAAAGGAAGAGCAAACTCATGTTCACAAGGAAGCATCTTCTCCAGGCTGAACCAGCCCAGCTCTCAGCCTGTCTCCATAGGAGAGGTGGAAGATGTGATTTCAGACACCAAAGAGAAGCAGTTGTGTTTCTGGAAGCACCAGATGCTGCCCCTACATCAAAAAGGGCTCAACAGGGCTCTCCAAAGAAACAAACTTGTATCATTGCCTATCTGCCTACAGTAGGGCAAAGGCTTCCTTGCCAATGAACACTTGAGAAACAATCTGAGGCAGAAAGGATGAAAGAGAGAAATCAAAATTACAGGTTCCTTATTACAAACAAATTTATTTGGAATAGAAGTGAATGTGAGCCCTGGACTAGCACCTAGACACCCTCAAAGTATCAGTGCAAATATCAGCTTTAAAGGTACAAAGTTGATGGTACTTGGATCCAGATTCTACAAGGGATTTCATTCTAAGTGGAGAATTTGCCACTTAAGAGCTTTATAGCTGTCACTTGTCTCTGTTTGCATGGCTTCGCAGTTCCCTGGGGCAAAGCACTCTTAATCATAAAGGAGAAGGACAGCACAACACAGAGTTGGTCCACAGAATCATTTGTACACATGGAAGAAATCCCTTCTCTATCCTAAATATCAGAGCTGCTGAGAGCATACCTGTCTGGCAGCTGGCATTGCACTGAGTTCAACAGGTCTCTATAGAGGATTGGGCTTCACTTCTTGAAGTGATCACTGCCACAGATCCACCAGCCCCATGAGGCTTTCTTCCAAGTGAAATACATAAAATGGGCACTTTCTCTCAATTCCCTCTTCCATGGGTTTTAAGCAATTACGTCTTTCTTTTGACCTGTGACATAAGTGAGCTCTCAAATAACAACCACCAAGTGGGATATTTAAGATCCTTTGTCCCCCATTTAAAACAAAGCAGACAAGCAAGCCTGCCGTCTTGTCAAAGCCTCCGGGAAACAGGGACAGCCAAGAGGAACAGTGCAAATCAATCCGCATTACATTACATTACCTCAGCAAAAAGACTTGAAAGGACTATGGAACATATTCATTAATCTTGTATGCTGCTGCTCTGTGTCATCCCAGATTGCATCAGGAGGAGATGAAGCACCAGCCACTGCCAGGACATGGGCCAGAGGAAAAAAAAAAGAGGGGAGATGGACACGACTCCTCACCATGAGCAAATGGGATGAAAGGGAAGGAAATATAAAGCCCAGCCCAGGTTCTTCCAGGTAAGCAAGAGCTTTGCTGTGACTGACGAGACAAGTGCCTTTGAATCAAGTGGTTCCTGACCTTTCTGGAGGGCCAGGAGTCAGTACTGCACTGGACCAGTCATGCCCACACTGGAGCAGCATAGCATCACCACATGCCCCAGTCAAGGTTTGTGGGTTTACAGCTCCCTGAGGAATATGATGGAGAGGGTCAGCTTGGAGGCATGTCCAGGGACAGCAGGAATCCATTAGGGTTGGCCATGGCATGGTAGGAGAAGTGATCACTCTCCAGCAAGGACATGGGGTACCCCGACTCTAGACAACCAGCATGAAATGGGAAAACACATTGAATGCATCCAAACTTCTTAAAACATGGGATCCCACCTTGCCACTTTATCTGAGCTTCATTTTAAAGGTGATCATAGCCAACAAGAAAATCCCCACGTCCACATTAGGCTTTTACTAAGCTGAAGTCTATGCTCCGCTAGCACCAGCGCTGCTCCTAGCAATAGGAAGGTGGATTTGTTTATCTAGGCAGTGGAACATTTCACCTCTCAGTTCACAACAATGCTCTCCTTATTGGGCCAGGGACCCAGGAAGCAGTTAACCCCTGGCAACACAAGCTGTCCCAATTAAGAACTACATCAATCTGAGCACACAGCCCCCACCAAATGATTTAACTATGCCCCCTGGGTTGAATCCTGGCTAAATCTGACACACTTGCCAGTGTCCTCAAATCAACACATAGGCTGCCTCTTTGTTTGCAGCTGCCACAGTGTGAACTGCCTCAGGTTTCTGCCTGGACTCTCGCTTCTATTCATGTGCCCATGGCATTAGCATAGAGATATACTGAAGGTAGCTGTATTTGAGCTTTCTCAAGCAGAAAATTTCTAGCTGCGCTAATCTGGGGCTGTGGGTAGTGAGCAGGAGGGGGGAAATATACAAAAAAGTGAATAAAAAAATGGAGTATTCGCCCATAAAGCAGCTCCTGTGTGATGCTTTCAGTTCAAATCCAGTCTGACATCAATAGTTGTCTTCACTTCCCTAGACAAAACAAATACACTGAAATTCAGGGTATGATACAAATGTGTAGGTTTGTTCCAAGCTGGGTTAAACTTATAATGGGCGAAAAAATATTGGCAGAAGTACCAAGCTCTAAATCGTTAACTTTAGTAAATGTGAGGTCAAAGTTGCAAATACACCAAGAAGTCACCTGGATAAAGAGACATCCCCCCTCTGTGCTAGGCAGGCACTCTTTGAAGAGGATAAGAGGAGTCAGAAGCACTAAAGGAAACTGCTTTCCAATACCTGGCATCATTTCACATCCCAGGCAACCTCAGAGCAAGTATTGGAAGTTGGGGCTCACTCCAGAGTCACCATCGTGTCCTTGCTGCTGGAAAACTGAGCAGTATTTCATTAGCCACTTAGTCAGTGATGCCCTCTTCTGTCCATGGAAAAGTTCTAGGATTCAGCATTCTCCAACACACATAAACCCAGCACTCAGTTTGTCTGCCCCTCCAGCCTGTCCACAGGCACTTTTTGGCCTGTCTTGACCATGAAGACCCCATTATGGAGATGACCACGTACACTGGGCCATGTATGGTCTTGGCACACTCATTTCCACATGAATACTAATTACACATAAATACTAATATATTAATGAACACTAACACACCTAAGGTATAATCTTACAGTTGTTTGTTATACCTCCAAGTTTTCTTTTCTGGGGATTTTGTGTCAATTGTTGACACAGGAGTGAAATCCAGACACAAAATACAGGGAAATCACAAGGCTTTGAGAGGCTTTCCTATTCCACTTGGAATTAACCGAAAAGTACCAGCAAAGTCTTCCACATCATTCCACTTGGTGCTATTAGCCAAAGTTCTACACCTCTCATTAATCAGCTCCAAGAGCTACAGAAGTTGGCACTACACATCACACACTAACAACTGCAGAAATCACGTTCCTCCTTGTCACCAAACATTACTGCATCAACCAATGGGAAATTCATTCCCCTCAGTAACCATGGAAATATTTACACGTTGCCAAAGCCCCGCAATTATGGATTTCCCAATAGTTTCCCATGTGATGCAGGAACTCCGTGTATCCTGCACTGAAAATCAGGTCTTTGTGGTGCAGAATGCAAAAATGCTCTTTATTTATCACAACAGAAAGTGATAGTTGGTCAAAAAACAACACAGCATTACTCAAAATCAATACAAGACTGCCACCACCTTGTAGGATGCGTTTTATCCGCCTTGTCCAAATCACAGCTATAGGCTGCATCTATCAAAGGTTGTGAAACCAGGCAATTCAATTTTTGCTGTGTGAAGCTCTCACAGTTATGAATATGGATGAGGCTGCAGGCAGCAGGACCTCCGTGCAACCCATCAAATGCTGCTGGAGCAAGTTGAATGGAAAAGACTGTCAAAATCGCTTTGGCCTCTGACCAGCTCCTAGAGCTGCTAACCTGAGGAAGCAGAGCATGCTGAGAAGGGCTCATCCCCTGCGTGCTGTGAATGGGATGAAGCTTTCCAAAGCACATCCAGGTGAGTAAAAGAGGCACACGTGCTCAAGACTGTCCTGGGCTACATCCCCAGAGCATGAGCAGCAGGTTGAGGGAGGAGACCAGCAATCTGGTCTAGTGATTCTATCATCTGCCACGGACTTCACATAAAGGAAGCACAGCCCAACCTGGACACACTCCCTCCATCCTCTTTATTCCCATTCTCTCTAGTGTTCCCCTTCCTCTTTTTCCGTGGAGGTTGCCTCCAAGGACCTTCCATCACATTTGCCTCCTCACTTTGTTCCTGGTGCCAGCACATCTCCACATGTGCCACATTACCAATTGCCTTTAGTCATTCCCACGCCCGCATCAGTTCCTGCCATCACCAAGCCTGGGAAGAGTCACCCAGGATCACATTATGCCATCTAGAGAGCACCTCTGAGAGGAAAACACTGCCTCCCTGGTCAAGTTGTTTACTTCTCCAACACAGAGACTTCAGCCTAACAAAGGGAATCATCCCCATCACTTTGCATCCCAAGTCCTCTGCTGCAGGAGCTGACTCCATTAATTCTTGCAAGCTTATTAACACCGGGCTAAGGCAGCAATCTGACAGAAGAGAGTACTGAAGGGGTCTGTCATCACCAGAGGAGCAGCCCAGCCTGTGCACAGAGGACAGGAACTGCCCATCACTTCAGCTCCCCCCAGCACAGCCTGACTCCAGCTCTCCCAGAGGGCACATGGGATTTCTCAGCAATGAACTCTCCAGCAGACTCAGCGGTTGACTCGAGCAAGCGATGCCAATCTATGTATTATTTATCTTTGACACTTTAGAGCGCTGCAGTTAAAAGCACTTCCCTCAATTTCCTTGTTTTGCTTCTGCTCGTATCATTATCCTCAGTTCACTCTGAGTCTAATTGAGCCTGCACATGCCAAGTGAAAAACAAATCTCGGACATGCTCGATACCAGAGTTGCCACGCTCTGGTTTTGTAAGAAACCATCATCCCGCAAGTCCTTCAAGTGCTGGGCTGTCCTAGCTCGAGGAATATCGCTGGAGGGGAACACTAATTCATTCTGCTTCTATACATCAGTGTAAGGTGTTAGTAACACACAGGAAACACTAACCTTCGGCTGTCAGTCCTGTCTCCTCTCCATCCAAAAAGACTCCTCAAACATAGCAGTGTTGAGCAATAGAACAAGGGGGAGAACACCCCTCATACTAAGGCATTTCTTCCCCTTTTATTGCATCTCTTTGGGTGCCTGTTCCTCTGTTCCTTGCTTTCTGGAAGGTTTGTAAGACAGCTAATTCACTGTCTGCTTTCTTTCTGAAGCTAGAGGTGTACAATAGAGCCGATCTTCAGGGAATCTGGCTTGTGAAATGACCTTCCTGGTCTTTTTACTCCGTGTTTTGTTGAATCACTCATGACCACCACAGCCAACATCCAGACTCGGGCTGTACAGAGCAGCACACACAAAGGCAGCAGCTCCCATTTGCTCTCCTGTGTCACTGCTGAGATAAGAGACAAAAGAAAACTCAGCTCCTGTATAGCTCTTCTTGCCCTGCTATGTCCCCAACTTCACGACAAGGCTTCCTCTGGGGACAAAGCTTTCATTGACAAGGGAGACATCTGCTCTCACATTGCAGCACATTTACCCAGAACTTCCTAAGGGATAAAATGATTCCAGATACCATGTTCCTGTCAAATACACCTGGACACAGACCAGAGGAGCGTGGAAATACAGTGAATGCTGACTTACTCCACTTACCAGCTGGGCAGATCTCTCAGGAGATTAACAGCGACTAATGCAATGCACTTGTTACGTGTGTTATTCCATAAAAATGCCTTAGAAACATGAAAATCCCAGGTTTGCTAATGAGATGAGATACTGCCTGAATACACAGTGTTCTACCACAGAACAAATCAACCCCGGTGTCTGTCTGCAGCTCCATGCACAGTTGTTTGCATTCATGCACCAGGAAATGAAAAGACTTTTGGGGATGAGAGGGAACAGTGATTATAGAACCGAAAGGAACAGGATTTGCAAACGTGGAATTAAGCCTTTATTGAATTTGTGATTATTTCTCAATAGCAAATCGGGAAGAGGTCTTTGATTTAATGTGCTGATTACAGGTGATTCACCTGTTCAGACAAATCAGGCTTTAATCAAAGAATAACAGCCTAAAGCTACATCATCACTGAGAAACGTGGAAGAGGCTGATGGGGACAGACCAAATACAGTATCTCCCACAACACCCAGCAGACTTACAGTGACCTGCATCATTCACCCTTAAAGGGTTATGGTTCAAAACCTGAATTAAGGTAGGAATAACAAATATGGCAAGATAAACCGAACCCCATGTTAATACCACATCAATTGACTTGCTCAAGGCTTCACTTACACAGAGAACAAGTGGCCTTGGTGGCATAAGCACATGTACTTACTGCGTGACCCAAAACACCATGATGTACGCCGAGTTCTGTGGATAGGGATACCCTTAGTGTGGATAATTACATAAACTAACGTAGCACAATGTGAATAGAAATTCATTCTCACACTGGATTGGCAGTTAAGCCTTCAAGCATATAGATATTCCTGTATAAGTACAGTAATATTTCCATTCAGTTCAACAGAACAGCTCACAGGCTTTATATTAAGCCTGCTCTGAAGTGCTTGCATGCTTTAGTTACACCGAGCATCATTTTACTGCTAAGATACCCTCGAGTGGCTCATGAATTCAGCAGGCCCTAGATACCACTGCTGCTGTATCACCAACCCCGCACGACATACAGTAATTATAGGCTGCTGTCAGACTAGTAACATCCTCAACAAGTAGAGCTGAGCTCCTGAACATCAGTGTGCCAACCCAACAAACACGGAGCTCCTCTAAAAAAAGAGATCAACTGAAAGAAAGCGGGCCAAGTCCTGCTCTCATTTACCCCTCTTGGATGGGCTGCACGGATTGGGATGCCAAGACGATTTGGCAAGTCGCAGCCCTCCAGCAGCACGGACTCTTTTCCATGGCTCCTGTGAGCAGAATGCAAGCGAAGGAGCTGAGCTGAAGGGCGCTGTGCTGCTCGCTCTGCCACCAGCATCACCGCAGTTCTGTGTGTGGTTTACACTGGATGCTCATGTACATCCATTTCTAAGACATACTCCAGTGCTGGTTGACTAAAAACCCTGCTCTAGAAAGCCTTCTCTCTCACTGAAGTCACACAGAAGAGAACAAGGGGGTTATTTTTTCTTAGTAAAGAGGGGAAACAGTGTTTTCATCTCCAATAAAAAGCAAAGAATGGGACTTTCCACATAAACACTGCTTAGAGACTGAACCTGATAAAATTTAGTCAGAGGTGAACTTGAAGCCTTAGAAACCAGTTCCCTGAAGACAAGGTAATGAGCCTGTGTCACTCTCATTCAGAGACTGGAACAACATATTTCATTCAAAGTCTTGAACAGGAACGCAGCCAGGTCTCACCAAGTGCTGTGCCAGGAAGCTCTCTGATAGGGTGCGTTTGTTACCAAGGCTATTCATTTTCCCCTTTTATCGACAGGGATTCCAGGATTTAATGGGAAACTGACCAGCTGCTGCAGTGTAGAGCATGGATACCACAGGTCTGACTTTGTTCTGGCATCTCAGTCAGCCTTAGTGATTTCAGGGTGGTTTGGGTCCCATATGATCCTACTTTTGCACCATAACCTGGGAGGATGGAGGAGCTGAGCTTTGGAAGGTAAAATGAAAGGAACAAAACTGCAGTGGAAATAACCTCGAGGGATTTTGCTGCTCCACAAACAAGTTAGGAGTACACACATCTAGCTCTCCATGTGCGCCTGACCCTGTTCAGATCACCGGAGCTGAAGCAGAGCAGCCATAAACTGGCAAAGGGTCAGTGGAGAAACATCTCCCTCACAAACATCAAGAAGGAAAGAAGAGATCATTGTTTTTCCAGATCAGACCAGCCTGAAGGTACACTTCCAATACAACCAGTTGTACTGAGCACTCCAGGCAGTGACACCCCTCACTTCTAAACCAGGCTGCTGAGGCTAGATAGAAGCAAGAGCATGATGCCCAGGCTTGTCCCACAGTCCCTGGCTGTGCCCAGTTGTGCATGGACGACACAACCCACTTGTCCCTGGGCTGCCTCCAGGTTTGCAACCATTCCCTGATGCTGCGAAAAGGGAGGAGGTCTCCCTGAAACAACTCCTTACAAGAAAGCAAAACAGAAAGCAAAGCATCCAGAAAACATCAGGTAGCCATTTAAAGACAATACAACAAAGCAGCTGCAGATAAGGAGAAACAAAAGGGTTTGCCCCTCCAGGTAACCTGAGAGCATTGGGAAAACATTAAGGAACGACTATGAAAGGTTGAAAACTTACTTTTGAGGTCTATCAGATGCATGGACTCAGAAAGAGAGGAAAGGAGAAGCAACAGGGGCCAGCACAGGGACTCCCTGACCTCCAGTGATGCACAATCAGGACTTCAATTGCTCCTCAACTCCCTGCAGACCTTTTTGACTTCTCCCAGAAGGTGATTCACATGGAGGGGGTGGAGTAGGCCCTGTCACATGACCTGCAAGCCCAAATTAGGAAACCCCTGTTAATTACCCTGGTGTAAATGAGCAGGGACTTCCCTTACAGCCAAGCAGCAGGGGTCCCACTGCAGGCACCACAACAGGAGCATAGACAGGAAGCTATGCCCCAGTCTCTGCACTGTAGAGACTCTGGGCCATGAACATCTCACTACAAGCCATTTAGCTATCAGCCACTTGAGGATTTAGGCCTTTTCTTGGGCTAATTTTACACTCTGCAGTGTTTGCCTACCCTTGTGAACAAGCAGTATCACAGCTGGTCCCTGTCTGCATGAGCTGCAGCAAGAGCATCCCCCAGTGCAGCCTATGGGGGAGTGCTTTATCCTGTCTCCCCAAACACCAGTTTAATCTCACAAAGCTGTGGGCTTGGAACCTAATAATATAAGGACCCTTGAAATGTAAACCCTTTTGTGTTTAAATTGGATGAGATAGGCTTTCATATACAGTATCACTTTGTGACAATATGCTACAGAGGAGCCATGCTTCTATTTATAAATTATAGTGTCAAGGGTAATAACGAAAGAGGAAGTGATAAAATCAAGTCTAAGCAGGATGTATGCAACAAGGGGTGGTGTTTATGGAAGATGAGACTGTGTAAAACTAAGAACAAGAGAGCTTTGAAGTTTTATCTCATGTAAATCAGTCAACAGATAAAGCATAGCATGAGAATATATAAACTTGATCCTTTTTCACTTAATCCTTATTAGTCAGATTTGTAAGTCAGTGGTACTATTATTAATTTGATGATGTGTAAATCTGTTTCTTGACTTAAAACAACAGTTGAATCTTTTTGTGCCTTAAAATGATCTCTAAGGTTGTGAGGGTAGGATTTACTGACTGGTTTATATGTCTATAGCAATATATTGTTTAAAGACCAAGCTGTAAAGAAATGTAGATGTACGAAAAGCTATCTATATATAAAACCCTAGCATGTAAGGCAATAGGAAAGCAATGTTTTTCTCACCAGGAAGTAATTTGACAAATGGAACCCATATTTCTGTAAATAAACATCTGCCTTCTCATTAGCTTCACATCAACCTACACTGAAATATACATCAGAGGAGTCTGTCAAAGCAGCCACAAAGGAAAAACAAGAGCAGAGTTTAAAAGCAAAGCCTTCAAAAATTGTTCTGCTTTTCAAGCCTAAGCAGTAAATAGAACAGGAGAATGACAGGAGAGTTGGCAACAGAATCTCATCACTAAAAGAACTTTCCTTTTTTCTCTTGAAACATAGAACTTCTGTTTGGTCAACTGTCCACAAGTGGTTTGCGGAGAAGGGAGATAGACATAAGAGCCTGACACACTGTAAAATCCCAGCCCTAAGAAACGCAACCAACAGTCCCAATCCAACTGTCAGCCAGCTGTAACAAGCCCAGCAGACACGGTTCATGGACCACAGAGCACCTCAGACCACAGATACTTTCCTTCCTGCTTAAGAAGCGAAGGATGACTCCAGCTTCTTAAAGAGCACAGACCATAGAGAACCTAATTAGAACAAAGAAGTAATGTACTTAGGAATACAGAACAATCTGTCATTACCGAGTGAGCCCTTGTGTTGCATTGCTGAGTCACCCACAGGTTTGCACAGCAGCAGATGATGTTTCTGAGGTCTGTGTCTTGCTTGAGGATGCTCTGTGAAAGGGAGATGGATGTCCCATGGCACAGAGGGGGTCCCTCTGGAATTGGGAGAACCCAGTTTTCCTATGGGGCTGACACCCATGCCCAATGACTTCCACATCTCTCCCAGTCAATCTCCTTAACTCTTCTGGGGTTACCCTCTATCTAATAGCCTGATTTATTCCCCCTGAAGTACGAGGTGTTGGCCTGGGATTTCTGAAGCAAGACTGGATACAGCACTGGAATTTACACTGGGGGGAAACACTTCCCCTTAAGAATCAAAGGGTTGTGTTATGCTTTCCCTGGCTTCCACTCACAGGAGAAACTATCAGCAAATAGTGAAACACTTCAAACAGTTTGAAGTACCTTTCACAGGAACCTTAGTGTCTCACAGTGAGACTTAGCAAACAGGGGTATCACTGGTCCATGCAGCTCCTGCACTGCCTGTGCTAAAGCCCATATTTCATAGCCTAAGTAGCAAATTCAACTTGTTTCCTATTAAGAACAGCATTTTTAAAGGCACTTGTTTCTGTTTTAAACCCACTGTTATTTACGGCAAAGGCACAGCTGCCATCCACTCTTACAAGCAGAGATAAGTAATGTCAGATGATGCTAACCTGGATGGTGCAGCACATTTCGTCTCCACGTGGACTGAGTATCCCAATTCAGAAACATAAAACTAATCTTTCTTCCTCTGAAACGTGCCAAACATCTGATCTAATATATCAGGGAGTTCTGAAATAATGAGCCACATCAGAAAGTTGGAAGCTCCAGGCCTTTCACCTCTGAGCCAACCATCACTTCAGATATAGCTCTTCCCTATTATTTCAGGTATTCTGTGCTCCTTAAAATTAAGGTTTAATATGCAGGTGGCTGTGATTTTTCATCATTCTGATCAATATTTCTTTACTGTGCTTTCCCCTTTATTTTCCTGGTGCTGTTAAAGTGCATCATTTTCCAGCATGTCATTGCATCCTCCATTTAAAAAATGTAACCAGAACAAACTGATCACATAGATCTCAATTTAAAACAGTACAGATGTTGTTTTTCAAGCCAGTCTAATTCCCTGCTTTGAGTCTTTCATAGTAGTTTCTAACCAACTATCCTCATGCAGTCTTTTGTGCCTGGGGTTAGGGCAGGAGAATCCAGGGCAGAAGGAGATGCTCCAAACTGAGGTGCAAGCCAACAGATGAGAGCTTAATCCAGCCAGGCGCATGCTCCTTCAGAGCTGCAAAACACTTAAATCCAGACCCACAGTATAGCAGCTCACAAGCTTCTACTTGTCCCCACATGGCACCTTTGCTGGATCAGACCCAGGATACTCAGCATTTTGCAGTGCTGCTTTTCCTTCCAATGCTGGAGACATTGGACACACATCAAGGACAGCTGGCTGCGAGTTTCCTGAAGGTATAAAACATTAATGTCTTATGGTGGTTTATGAGGCATTAGTCCAAGTTCTGCACTGAAGGCTTGATATATGTTGTTCTGGGATCACATTTACCTCCGAGGACTGATAACTTCAGCATCTTTCAAATGCTTTGGAGAAATCAGTCTTTAGTTTGTTGTAGGTAAGAGCGTAGCTCTGTGAATTAGAATGTTGAAACCATGGCCAAGTCTAGGGGTTTCATAGGAAGGGAGTAGTCATCTTGAAGAACAACATGCCTCCATTAGGAACTTCTGTGTGCCTGGAAGCCTTACTTTAAATATATGATACACTCCTTAGAAAAGAAGATGGTTTTCTCCCTTGCAACGTGGTGAGTTTGAGGTTTTGACCTCTCTTTGAAAGCAGTAATGGGCTCCATGAGCAAAGCTTGCAGTGTGAAGAAGCATCTTCTGGAAACCTGAATTTCAGTTTCACCAAAATTCACCTGAAATCAATTCATGCCTTAGGAACCAACAGTCCTTTTGACCATCTTAAACTGGTATCCGTAAGGGAGAAAACCCAGAGCAGTCATTCAAAGCAAAGCTAATTGCTGCTCAAGAACTGCTGTTAGACTCCCCAGACAGCCTAGAGGAGGAGCACAGGATAGAATTTCAATGTGGCAAGATTTTGTCAGTTATTAGAAGTTATTTAGGAACTTCTGGGAGGCCCTTTGCCCACCATTAGCTACTATTGCTCTGTATTTTTGCAGATATTTAGCTTAAACACTTAAATAACCATACTCAGCAGTTACTATCACTCACTATGTTGCTTGTTACAGCAATGTTTTAAAACAATTTGCTATGAAAGAGAAGTGTTTAAGCAGGTTGACACCATAATTAATCTGGGCCAGCACAGCTGTACAGCACATTCCTCATGAGAAAGCAGGGTAATAACTCTACAAAGTTTAATACATCCCCATGCTGATGGGAAACTAGTTGTAGGTAATGGGCTGAAGAAGCCCCAATAACATAGATAAAGCATGCGTGTTAGTCGTGCCTTAATAAAACCAAAGGCACTTGTGAGTGGTCAAAAATAACGGTTGAGATGGAAAACCTTGGGGAATCTCCCCAGCAGAATCCAAAGGAGAGAGGTCTCAGGGTTGGGTAATCCATTCCTGCTCAATTTCCTGTCTATATATTGAAGAACAGCTCTATTTTCAACACAGCTGGCCAATGAATCCCAGGTTTCATACCTGTTTTTTCCCTCCTACTTGGCAGGAGCAGAAAGGCTTCTGCAATAACAACAGCTCCTTCCCATTTTAGCAGCCAAACTTTATGTTTCATGCCTTTTTACCATTTGGGGAACCCTCTGGCAAGCACTCCCTATGCATCCCTTGCTGCACACACAGATCTCTTTTCTGTTTCTCTTTCATGACTCCTACTGCATCATTTTTAACTAGTGAGCGGAAATAATTACAGTCCTCCAACACTCTATATTTTAGCCTCATTTTCATACCATATTTACTTTTTATGCTTGAAAGATAAAGTTCAAACTCAAATTGACAATTTGTGTTGCTCCAGTGCAGTGAGACCGATCTGTTGCAAAGAGGGAAAGGAGCAAAGCTTGAAGGGTACTGGGATGGTCTGACCCAGGGGGGAAATGAACTGGCTATTCAAAAGTCATTATTAATGCCAATTTCCTGAAGTACCACCAAGGGCTACATTTATTACTGCCAATGGAAAATGGCATAGGAAATAACCAGCTGTTGGCAGCCACTCCATGAGCAGCATGACCAATTGCCATGGGAATCCAGGACACAAGCAAGACCAGCTGGGCTTCTTAATCCTCTCCGCTGAATAGCTTGAATATTTAAGCTGACTTGAGAGTGAGAGCAGCAACCAGCAAAACCACTGAGCTTTCCTACCTTAGTCCTAAACAAGGAATGGACACTATTACCTCACCCAGAAGGCTGGGAACAGGATGCTTGAGAGACCTAGTGGCGATTGCAATCCATGAAGTTGCATCAGGAAGGAACTGGCCCCAGGGATGTGCTTTGACACAGACGCTCCAGATGAAGCTAATCATTCCTCACCAGATTGTTTTATCAGCCCAGGCAAACTTAAGCACAGATGTACAGACCTATAACAACAGGGGGACTTGTGGCTTGTCCATGGTAAAACACCACAGCACACTGGGAAGCATGGCTGTATGATATGTTGAAAGTTATTCCTGGCAAGCAGGCAATTGGAAAAGTAAGAAGTGAAACCACAATACTTCTCACGGTCACCAATACCTTTTTATTGAGGCACTAAATGTTTGCCTGATGTTTGCCGGTTGTTTTATAGATTATGAGGCTAAGCTGCTAAATTGAAGGTAACTACAGCAAGGTCTGGGTCTAAAAGAAGGATACTGTTACGTATAATGTCGGACAGGTCTTGTGAAGGGTTCAAATCGCAACCCTTTCCCAAAGATCTGCCCTTCCTGTAAGACAATATTGATCACAGAAAGCAAAATTAGAAATGCAATAATCTGGGGTTGGAACTTTAAGGTCCCTTCCAACCCAACCCTTTCTATGAATTGGAAGAGCTATCTAAAAATGCTATCTAGAGCTGCCTTGTATGGCATCACATACCCTCCCTGAGGGAAGGAAAGGGAGGAATTGATTCCCAAATGCGACAGCTTTAGAGAGGGAAGGGAGGCAGAAAGGCAAATCACTACACTGGAGAGCATGCCTGTCCCTCAAGGAAATTCTGTGCATTGATTAGATACAAAAGGATTTTGCTTGGAAGCAAAAGCCATTGAAGGATTTTGATACACGGACATTGTAAAATGCTAGTGATAGTAAGAGTGTTATTTGTTGTCAGTTTAAAGTATGCAGCTTCTTTACATAACTAAATAAATTACTCCATTATTCATGTTTTTACAACTAGATAAATATTTCAATCCCTGCTTCCTGCCAGTAGCTTTAACTAACTGCTTTATGTAATCCTTCTATAAATCTTACTTGTAAAACATTATATCAGATATAAATTCTGAGCTTGCCACTGGTACTTCCAGTAATTCAGATCCTAGCTGCCTGCCACAGCAGTCCTATGACTGATCTTCTGAAGCCTCCTCCAAGTGACGTTGTAGCCTGAGTCTGGAGCAAGAATTGAAGCCAGAGATATTGCCAAGAACAGAGAGGAAGCAGGCTGCAGAGGCAGCTCTCACTATGCATCAACTGAGCACATAGAGCTTTTGGAAAGGTGTTTTGCCAACTGCAAGTGCGTAAAAGAGTCTAAGGATTGGCAGTTTCCTAAAGATCTTTCTCTGGCATTTTTCAGTGGAATCTGGTTTTCTTTAAAAGCAATGAGCATACAGATCTGTATATATACATATGTAAGTAAACACAGAATCATAGAATGGTTTGAGTTGCAAAGGACTTTAAGATCATCCAGTTCCAAACCCCTGACATGGACAGGGATGCCTCACACTAGATCATGTTGCTCAAGTCTCTGTCCAGCGTGGCCTTGAGCACTGCCAGGGATGGAGCATTTACCACTTCCTTGGGCAGACTTTTCCATATACGCATATATAAGCAAACATCTACCTTTTTCTTCAAGCAGCTGTATCCACAGCACCAGTTAGGGCTAACAGCAGTAGATGACATCTGGGGTTACAGATACATAGCTTCACAGCCCAGGACTGTAAGGACAAGCCTGTACTTCGATTACCATTACCGCACAGGTAGTTTAAGAGATCAGTGCTTTTCACAGCATGCTCAGATCACACTGAATAACAAAGAGCTGTAACTCTGTGCAAGGATGTAAATGCTCCAGAATTGGTTTTAATCAGTTCTCCTTGCCACAAATGGGTGCAACTGCTCTGTAGCATGCAAGCTAAGGGTTACACAGTTGATAAAATGAAGAGGTTCTTCAACAAGCACAGAGCACTTGAAAGGAGCTGAAACCTCCAGGCTCCAAAAGCATCATGTCCTCAGCTCCAAAGACCATTGTTCTTGGGAGCAGCAATTTTCCACCAGCAGATACTCATTTGGGCTCCTCTATTTTCAGAGGACTCTTTGTGCCCTTCCCACACACAAGCTGAGCTGGACCCCTCTCAGAATATTACCTTCACTTCTGACACCTTTTCTGCTCCCAAGCCCATGTGTCTGTAGGTATTAGAGGCCTTGAAGACGTCTTGGAAGAAATAAAAAGGGAAGGTTTTGGGCTCTTCACAAGCTACCAGGACATCACACACCACTCACACAAGATGGTTGGCAGCCCCCTTAGTATTCCGTTCCATGGCCTTAAACACCTCTTTCTGTGGTGGTAAAGGGTTTCAGACTCATGATAACAACCCATCTGGGTTGCAAAGTCACTCTATACTCAGGACAGCATTAGTCTCATGATCAAACTTCATCTCACCTGGAAGGAACAGGATTTGCAAGTCACTGATGCTGTAAATCCAGATCATAAATTCACAGTATCTCAGTTCTCCCATATACTGGCCAAGGATGTCACAAGCATATACTGCTTTTACCTGTATAACAAGAAACAGTAAAAGTGCATGAGCTTTTCATGCAAGTTCTATTTGAGACATTATGACAGTGTTATTGTTAGTGAATACAGAACTAGTAAAGTGTTTTGAGAGCTATCATGTTCTACTATGTGTTTGGAAGCAAAGTGGATGAGAGTGTCTGTCTGTTATCTGCTTTGCCATCCTGAGTAGATTTAGACCTGTATCTTTCAGATTGTTAAACTATGACGGATACAGCTCTCCAAGAGGCTCTTTGAAGCCAGCAGGAGTTTTCCCTGTGATGCCAGGAAGCACATTTGCTCCCTAATGCTCCAACCAGGTGGCTC
Source organism: Forpus xanthops (assembly GCA_032466535.1). NCBI lineage: Eukaryota > Metazoa > Chordata > Aves > Psittaciformes > Psittacidae > Forpus > Forpus xanthops. Next base: position 7,898 of record JASSUY010005843.1, on the reverse strand, counting down.
AGAGGACACTGGTGCTACTGGAAGAGTCCCTCTGGCACAGCTACCTCATGGATCAGAGACTGAGTGAATGCAAAATGCCAAAAGGACTGCAAAAATAACACTGAATTAACAAGCCATTGGCAATACCTGTCAAGAAAAGAATATTAATCTTGAACATAAATGTCCCTAAAGATGAAATATTTCAGTTACACAAGAAACAAGAAAATATAGGAATTTTCTGTCACGCTTGGATGCTTCACTTACCATAGTGATGAATCAAAATAATTGCCTGGTCCAGCATTTAGCATGACACTAAATACGGTGCTGGATCTATTGATCCTTTACATGAACAGCTCTTTGAGCCTCACACAAGTGCTTTCTTGCATCTGCTTGCTTCTTGCATTTTAAACAAGAGGAAGGAAACACATTTAAATGTCATATTCTGCCAGGAAAGCTGCTTCTCTGTGCACTTACTTTGTTCATCTTTGTCATGACAAGTACTCAGGTTGGGTTTCTCCCATCATTTTAGTTACTGGTGGTTGCAATTTCCAATGAGGTTGGATGGAAAGACTGTTAAATTATCCAGTGCCCCCAGAAAGACTTCAGAGGGTTAGTAACTGGTAAGCCAGCACTGAATCCTCTCAGCTCAGGGCTTTTCTGTTGGAAAATCTGCTCCTATAGGACCTTTACTGTCCAGTTCAATCAAACCCTGACATGCTTCTGCTCTGCTCAGTCCCAGCAGTGGTGTCTGCACAGGCAATGCTCCAGCCAAGCATCCCGAGTGTTGACGTGATTTGGGTCCTCATCCCAAGCTCCAGCGAGCACTGTGGTTTGATGCTCCTGGGTTCCCTCCTTCTGTCCTGTGAAGGCCTCATGGCATTTTAAATATGTGGGCAGAGAGGGATGTTTCTGAGTGTGGAGTTTTGGATGCCTTAGGACCTCATCAAAAGGAAGAGACAAAAGTAAAATGACCTCTGAAAGCTTTGATTTTCCAGGTGAAATTTCCACAGCAATCACAGAGGGGGAAGAACTGCTGCATTTGGAAAGCTGATTTGGGGATAATTAAAAGTATTGTCAAGTAAACACAATGAGAAGTAGGCAAATTTATGCAAAGAGTATTTCAGAATTCACTGGCCAGAACCAGAGTAATGTGCCTGTAACAGCATTGCAGGAAAGGAGGGGATCAACTACATGAAGAGGGAATGACATTGTGCAGCTGTACAGGCTTCACCCCGAATATCTTATAAAGGACTTAAAACCCAGCCAGATAATGTTCATGCTTTAATTTGTATCCAGCTCTGAATTTAAAATACCTTTGTCTCAGAAAGAAAATTAAAGGATTTCAGAGGCATGGTTTGATTCACAGAACTAATGAGATAAAGTTCCTCACTGTAAAAACCACAATGCATCTAACCAATGGGCAAATTTCCTTTCAAGAATTTGATATCAAATCAAGATTTGACCCTCCTGTGAACTTCATGGGTTGGAAACATCTCATCTGGCTTTCTGTAGAAACACGGGTGCAGCTGGGTCAAAAGGGAAAAGCCATCATCCATACCAAGCAAGAGCACAGGGCTTGCTTGGGAATTGCTTCAGAAGTCAGAGACATCTTGTTGCTCTGTTAGATGTTGGTTCTAACACTAGATCTTCCCCAAAACCTCACGTTTCTCTTCTTACACATTCCCTGCCATCTCTGGTGTTGCTGTCTCTGCTCATTCCCTCCCTGCAAACACCCCTTCGCTCCCCTCAAGTCAGTTGTGTGCACTTGCAGCAGCCTCACAAAGAAGTTTATGGATCATGTGCAGCTCTCAGGAGCACCGGTGACATCTGTGTCCTCCCAAGCCATCAGTAACAGATGGGATGGCCTCTGCCACCACAGCTGCTTCAGAAAAACGGTGATGGAATTCAATCTCACAGACCAGAACTGAAGGGAAACAATAGACAAAGAGATAAATGTAGATGTCTGAGGCCCAGGTGCAAGGGAGAGGGTGAAAGATGATGCTGCTGGCAAGGAAATCATAAAGCAAGAGGGATTCTCAGCAACATCCATTCTGCTCCTTGCAGCCCCCCTGCTCCTTTCCAATTACGACAGCATAACATCAGTTTCTGGGCATTACTCCATGGGATGAGCAAGCTGTGAAAGACTGATGCAAGAAAAATCTGTTACTTTAACACGGTGTGCTAATCACATCCATCCGTTGTACTCCAGCAATCCAGATGGATGCTGAGCTCCGAGGTCCTTTCTAAACCCTCCAGCACAGACACATCCTCAGCACTTCAGTTGAAGGCAATCTACCCAGAAACCCCTCCACTAATAGCTCTCAATCATCTTAATAAGGTGACCCCAGCAGCCTTCTTGCATCAAGGCACGGGAAGCTATGTCCAACCCTTCTATGACACTGGTGTGTATGTGTCCTGGGATCTCCTATTCCCCCAGCACTGCAGTGGGCAAGACGAAGGAGCATCCCAGTGATAAAACAGTCTCACCATGACAGCAATCAGGCTGCCTGGTGTGCTCAGCAGCCCAGTGCTCCAGAGGCAGCAGGTTCATTAGCCCCCTGTTATAATATATCATACATTATAATGCTATAATAAAACTTCATTCTTTTCTATAACCCAAAAAAAAAGCAAGGAGACTTTTCAATATAGACAACAGAGCCCCCAGGTTAACAGAGATTAACAGCAAAGAGGTTTATTAAGCGTGAATCATTTCCTACTTGCTGTCCACAAACGCATTAGGGTGTGCTTTTCTTTTTTGTAAGCCAAATGTGTAACTGGCATTATTAGTTTCCTCCTCCTCTCTCCCTCTCCTTTAGTTCTTAATTAGAGCATAGAGGGGGGAAATGCATATTTGAGATGAAGAAGAACTGGGGAGGGAGAATAATAATAATTCTGACTGCTTCAATTATTCCTACACAAGATGAGCCAGATTTCTCTAAGAGCTCAGCCTCCACAGTCAGCACCGGATCTGAGCTGAGGCCAGCACTTGGTGTGCTCTGCAGGACTGAAGCATTCCAGAGATCCATCCCTTATCCAAGTGTAGAGTGAGTGCAGGGCTCTGCCTTGGTTTGGTCCCAGGGATGGAGCCCAAGAGCCTCACCTGGAAACTGTGTAAAGCTTCCCATCAGCAAAGCGCTGCTTTAGGTTCACTGTCCCTGTCTTTACAACTTTGTATGGTGAGGGGTACCTTCATGTTCTGAGGGGAACCATCCCTCAACCTCACATGTCTATCACCTTCAGAAACACATTTGAGGTGAATGGATCTGTTTGCTCATGTTGTTTGCTCTCTCCTGAACCGTTTTCTCCTTCCTCTCAGTACTCTTTCAAGGCTGTATCTCCCAAACCAATCTCTCATTGCCTTACCCAACATGGGTACAGCCAGCCTTGCTGCTGACAGGGCACATACACATGCCCCCAGTCTCTTGTTCCAAGCTGAACTGCACTCACTGGACCATACCATAAAATTACATGCACAGACCTTGGGCCAGGGGCTTTCTCCATCTCCTTTTACTTTCATCTCTAGTTTGGGAAAAATCTGAGATTAGAGCTGGGAAAGCTACAATGGCCTTTTGGAAAGCTGTTTAGTTTTCATCATTCAACAAACACTTAAGGAATGTTTTTGTGCAGGAATGCACTGAACTGTAATCATTATTCCTGAATAAATAGTATTTACAAAACACTGCCACGTGTATCTATGGAAACCACAAGACACAAATGCCATATCCCCACAGCTCCAACAGTTAATTCCATATCATTTCCCCAATAGATTTATTCATGCAATACAAATGCTTCATTCCAGCTTGGTTTCATTGCTAAACATGCCTTTATGACAAACACGTTTTTACAAAGCAGGTGTTATAGTGACAATCACTCTCAACTTGATCTCATAACCAGCAAGTATTTCCAGCAGTGCATTTGCAAAGCAGTGAGGAACATGCTGAGAAGGACTGGAACAGTTCTGATGCTTCCTGTAATGCAGGAGGAGATGGGGCTGGTACTTCCAGAGCTGCAGAAGAAAGTTAAGAGAGCAAAGCACTAACCACTAAAGCTCCATTAGTGTCCCAGGCAAGACCAGCCCCTCTGACCCCTCTGAGAGGCAACCAGAAGATGCAGTGGAGATGAGCACACTCTTCCTTAAAACAAGGGGGTCAGTTGTGTTCAAGACTTACACTTGACAAATGAATTTGCCTTGGTTGTGGATTCAGTCACACACAGGCCAAGCCATTTCAGGGCCTGTCTTTAATTAAATACAAGTGAATACGGACACGGATTAGGGAAACCTCCAAGACAGAAGAGAACTTGTAGCCCTGTCACGAGTTTAAGCCTCTCCCTATTTTGCAAAAGCCTGAACACCTTGTTAATCCTCTTAAATACAAGTTACAGACTCTTCTGAGGCAACACGCTTGCAGGAGGTGGTTTATCTCGAGCACATAATTCATTTTAAATGGAATTAGCTCTTTCCCACAGAGAGTGCTGCAGCTGCTCCCGCCTACCAATACCTGTGTGCACCACGTCTCACTAGGGAAGGGGAGGATGTTACCCGGAGATGCGCTGTCAGCTGCATTTCATACCTCATTCTTCCTCTACCATTATAAGGCCCACTGGGAAATTTACTGGCAGAACCCCAGGGTAACAGGCTTACACCAGATTGATTTTAAATCAGAGATCTCACAATAGATTTCATTGAGCTTTAGGGAAGAAGCTGAGGGTTACAAAGAATAGGTGCAGTTACCTTAACCAGCAAACCAGGAAATCTTTTCCCCTGCTTGCCCCCTTGTTACCTGCAGAAGAGGCACCTCCAGTCAGGGAGCAACAGGAACAGCTTTTCCCTGTACAGAGTCAAGCACCCAGTCATACTACAGGGAAGAAACTGTGAGCAAGAAGGGAGGGATAAGGTGACTATCACCAGACTATGCAGCTTGCTCACTTTCCTGGCAGTCAGAGTAATGGAGACATCTGACTTTAAAACATAATAAGGAAAAGAACACAGCATACACTATTCCCTGGAAACCAATAACTTGCATCCTCTATTATATGCAAGCTCCGTATGACAGAAAAGCTTAATGTCAGAGCTTCAGGAAAGACCTTCTCCCCAATGCAGATACAAGAAAGCAGAAGCAGGATTTCTGTTAACTCCAACCAGACTTGAAAGAGTCCCCAGGCTGCTGACAGCTCCCAGATATTCCCAAAGAGGAGTCAGTTTTGCTTCTTTGGGAGCAAGCCTGAGAAACCTGGCTCTTGCTTTCATCACCTTCAAACACAACTGGTTCTTGTATAAGCACGAGCGTGCCGTGACATTTCGGGATGCGATGCCAGCACGGAGCTGTAGGGTGCTTCCAATACAGCTAAAACACTTCATGTGCAGAGCAGGAATGTGCCAAGAGAAAAAGCAAGGGCCTGGTGACATCTCTTCCTCAGCTTGGTGCTGCAGGGAAGCAGGGAAGGGATCAGTTAGTCATAGAATCATAGAGTAGTTAGGGTTGGAAAGGACCTTAAGATCATCCAGTTCCAACCCCCGACACCTCCCACTAAACCATGCCACCCAAGGCTATGTCCAACCTGGCCTTGAACACTGCCAGGGATCCACAGCTTCCCTGGGCAACCCATTCCAGTGCCTCACCACCCTTACAGTAAAGAACTTCTTCCTCATATCCAATCTAATCTTCCCCTGTTTAAGTTTGAACCCGTTACCCCTTGTCCTATCACTATAGCCCCTCATGAAGAGACCCTCCCTAGCATCCCTATAGGCCTCCTTCAGATATTGGAAGGCTGCTATGAGGGTCCTTCCCTTCATTTCCAGTTATTACCTTACATCAAAGATCTACTTTTGAAGACAGTTTCCTGCTTTAGAAAGCAAAAAAAAAACCAGCCAGAAATCTGCTACCTCCCCTAAAACTGGCTCAAGATTGAGTCTGATGGTCCTGTGGGAAGCTCGCATGCTTCACAGCAATGACATTCAGAGATGCAGCACAACGAACACCAGGAGCACTTCAGTAAACAGAGCTGATTTGTTCCTCTGCATTTCTGAAGCCAAGTGAGAGGAAGGCTAAGCTTCAGAAGATGGTAGGAGATACCATCCCTTGGATGTTTATTGTCCCAATCCAATTCCATTCATCCATTTGATTTGCAAATGGACAAAGCCTGCACAATTTGTAAATCAACAGCCTGTGCCCAGCAAAAGTAAATGCCCTTTTTGTGTAATAAAAGGCTTACAGGCACATGAGCAAAATGCGATGCATTAGGGAGACCTACAAACCCCAGACATTACTGATGTGCAAAGTGTTTAGAAAGAAGTCTCTGCAACTTTTGATAGACAAAAAGTCATTCATCTTATCATTAAAGTCTAATGAGGATGGTGGCAACTTCAAAAATGCCAGAGCACAAACATGGTCTTGACGTGCTGTTCTTTGAAGATAGCTTTTGATGCTTTTCTAAACAGAATAATTCCTCCGCAGAGTATTTGATGTTGATGTGCAAAACACAACCGTGACATAGTCGCAGCGTTAAGAATCCCCCCTACCTGTGACCTTCTGATATTCCATAGGTGATTGAAGAACACAAAAGCAAGCAGGCAACTCTCCCCATCCCATCCTTCAGCCACATACCCTCTTCTAAACCTTGATACCTAATCACATACATTCAACCTCCAGTTTACCTCCATAGTGGAGCATACATTTAAATCTTGCTCTCCTTCCCTGCTTTTATTCCAGGATGGTCCATTCATTATAGCACAAACATAGAATGGAGAAACATGATTTCCTGCATGATCTCAGACACATTCCAGAGCCTCACTAGTTATACAGGCAGAGCCAACACTGGCTGGAATATCAAAGAATGGTTATTATTGGTTTTGTAAGCATTAGATTTGCCCAGTGTGGGCGGTGGGGCCTGCCAATGCATTTGCTGGCTGTATCGCATGGGAAAATGCTGCGTATGGCATATTCTGATTTGAATACCTTAATGGCAAGGAATAGATTCCTTTTCCAGTTACAGGATGGGCTTTTCAAGGCAACTTCTTTCCACCTAAGGCCCCCAAGCTCCCTTTGGAGAAGCAGGGAATCATATACAGCACCACAATCCCCAAAGCATGGCACTATGCACAAGGAAGCACTGCTCCAATACAGAATTGCTGGGAGGCTCTGAAAAGGAAGGACCTAGCCTGCGTATTTCTAGCTCAAGTCTAAACAACAGGAGTCCGAATCCAGGAGCCCCTCCAAGGATGGAGCTGAGCATTCCCGGATGAGTACCGCCACCTACAGCCCAGCCCAGCCACAGCTCCCGGGCTGCCCAGGAGGGATGCTGGACACGACAGCTCCAGGAGCAGCAGGCTTGATGGATGGTCCTCTTCGCTGCTCTGGCCTCTGTGCCACCACACTGGAGACAAGAACAGTGATCTCATGTTATATATGCGATGATTCAGCTGCTGAGACTAACCCAGTCCCATGCTATCAGCACAGCAGGTTTAGCATCTTCGCCAGCGCAATAATTGATGATGGCAATGATACATTTGCATCCTTCAGGATCACAGGGGTAGTGTAAGACCCAAAACTCTGCACACACTGCAAGTATGTGACTATTTCCATAATGGAATTTAAAACTAAGTCCTGACAATCAGTGCAAGGGGGATCTTTTAACGGATTTCTGCAAAAGAAACCAGAGTCCTTCCTCAGAGGTAACAGCAGTTACCTGACATAACATGCCTGCTACACTGCATACTAAGTGACTCAATGAATGGTTTGGGTTGGAAGGGAATGTAAAGCTCATTAAGTCCCAGCACCATGGCAGGGGCAGGGATACCTTCCATAGAGCAGCTTGCTCCAAGCCCTGTGTCCAACCTGACCCTGAACACTGCAGGGATGGGGCAGCCACAGCTTCTCTGGGCACCCCCTGACAGCGCCTCAGCACCCTCACAGGGAAGA
>JASSUY010005842.1:0-16571 GCA_032466535.1 Forpus xanthops | reverse complement strand
CTCGTTACTGGTCTCCAGCTGGACATTGAGCCATTGAGCACAACTCTTTGCGTGTGGCCATCCAGCCAGTTCTTTATTCACCGAGTGGTCCACCTTTCAAATTGATGTCTCTCCAACTTAGAGACAAGGATGTCATGTGGGACAGTGTCAAATGCTTTGCACAAGTCCAGGTGGATGATGTCAGCTGCTCTACCCCGTCCATTAGTTCTGTAGCCCCATCATAGAAGGCTACCAAATTAGTCAGGCAGGATTTCTCCTTAGTGAAGCCATGCTGGCTGTCACCAAGCACCTTGTTGTTTTTCATGTGTCTTAGCTTGCCTTCCAGGAGAATCCGCTCTAAGATTTTGCCAGGCACAGAAGTGTGACTGACTGGTCTGTAGTTCCTTGGCTCATTCATTTTCCCCTTCTTGAAAATGGGGGTTATATTTCCCTTTTTCAGTCATCGGGAGCTTCACCTGACTTCCATGATTTTTAAATATGATAGACAGTGGCTTAGCAACTTCATTTGCCAGCTCCTTCAAGACCTGTGGATGGATTTCATCAGGTCCCATGGACTTGTATACGTTCAGGTTCCTAAGATGGTCTTGAACCAGATCCTCTCCTACAGTGGACCCAGGGTCTTCATTCTCACTGTCCCTGTGTCTGCCTTCCAAGACTTGGGTGGTATGGTCAGAACATTTTCCGGTGAAGACTGAGGCAAAGAAATCATTAAGAACTTCAACGTTCTCCAAATCCAGGGTAGCCAGTTGTCCTGATAGCTTCTGGAGAGGGCTCACATTGTCCCTAGCCCGTCTTTTATTTGGAATGTACCGGTAGAATCCCTTCCTGTTATCCTTAACATCCCTAGCCAAGTTTAATTCTAAGCGGGCCTTAGCTTTCCTAACCTGGTCCCTAGCTTCCCGCACAACATCCCTGCATTCTTCCCAGGCCGCCTGTCCTTGCTTCCACCTTTTATAAGCCTCTTTTTTCCTTCAGGTTTTCCTCAGCAGGTCCTTATCCATCCAAGGATGTCTCCTGGCCCTCCTGCTGCACTTCTTTCTAGTAGGGATGTATTGCTCCTGAGCTTGCAGCAGGTAATCCTTGAATATCAACCAACAGTCTTGAGCTCCCCCTGCCCTCTAGGGCTATATCCCACGGTAACTTACTGAGCAGGTTCCTGAAGAGGCCAAAGTCTGCTCTCTTGAAGTCAGGGCACTGAGCTTACTGCACAGCCTTCTCACTGTCCTGAGGATCATGCTGAGGCCGTTATTTACCTGAAATGCCAAGGGGTTTTCAGCACGAAATAAACTTTCAGAGATGCAACTCAGACACAAATCAGGTTACAGGTGGAAAGATTGTTTTATTTATGAACAAACTTAGTTTAGTTTAGTTTAGCTGAACTTAGTTTAGTTAATTTTAGTCTTGTTTAGATGATATTTTATTTTCCTAAATCTTCAGTTGATGACCACAAGAATTAGCCCAATGCACATGTGTAGCCAGCAGCAGACTGATGCATCCTTCAGTTTAGCTTGGAAAAGCCATCCTTGCAGCCTGACAAAGGAGAGCCGGGGCAGAAACCATGCCGTGGTGGTGTGAGAGGAGTGCAAAAACCCAGCCAGAATGGGTCAGAGAAGACCTGACAAGAGGGATGCTCAATGCAACAGAGGATAAGCAGCAAGTCCTGGGGCTACCCTGGGAGTGTGGAAGGCTTCCTACCCCCTGAATGTGGGGCACAAGGCCCACCTCCATGGAGCACGAACATGAAGGGGCTGTGCTTGGCTGCAGAGGAGGCAAAAAACCCCGGACACACTTGCTAGTCCAGCCTGGGTGCAAAAAAGCCTTCTGCCCCCATCTGCAGGACACAAGGGGCCACCTTCATGGTGCATGAGCACCAGTTGATAACCCATATAACCGGGACCAGAGGAGCCATGACAAGTGATCATGCTCAGTGCTCAGAGGAAGGCAAAGAAACGGGGACCAGTGCTAATCTGTCCCAGGGCAAAATTCCTTCCTGTCCCCAGTGCTACTCCCTGAGTATGTGAGCTAGACCTGCTCCCTATCCACAGGCTGGTTATGCCTCGAAGGGGACAAGGGGACACTGGCACTGCCTTTCCTGCCTCCATCTGGAGCCACCATAGGGGCTTCCAAGAGCAGCAAGGTTCCACTAGCCTGATCTAGCCTGGGAGCAAGAACCCTCCAAAACACTGGGGGAGGGCATTGGACTTGTACTGCTCCGAGCATTGTGATGCTGTGTTTGGTGAGTGACACAGGGATGATGGGTCCCTGCAGCCCTGCCCACCGCAGCCCTGCTGCTGCTGCTGCCCCTTTGCCCAGCATGCCTTCAAGAAAGGCCTTTGGGGTGCTGGCCCTGAGGCAGTGCCTGTGCCCAGGAGCTCCAGGGGGATGGCCCTGCCCATGGCAGCCACACATGGGCACCACTGCAGGGTGTCCTGTATATGAATCCTTATGTTCACACTGTATCAATAAAAGCTTTTATACCACTTACAGACATTTGACTTTGGTGATCCCAGGGTGAAAGAAAGGGGTTTTGATTATCTCTTCATGAACTTTGATGAAATGTAGAGGGCATACAGGATTTCCTCACCATTCCTTATCAATGCACCAAGTGGTATTTGTTAGTGTGCTGCTTCTGGTGAGGTCTTCTTCTTGGAAAGAAGAAGAATTGAAGAAATATCTTCTGTGTTTTTATGCAGGGTGTTTAGATATTTGCTTGTGTTTATTAACATTCATGGGTCTAGTTTGCAGGTTTTCTTCTTGTATTACTACTTGAATGCAGCATTTCACTGGCTGCTGCCTAATTCCATGTTCTTGATAGCTCAGTGCAGTGTTTTGATCCCAATTTGGTTTAAACCACGTGAACTGAGCAGGTTTTCCCTGCAACACTCAGAAAAACAAGTAACTGACTCAGTTGTGTAGAACACTTTAGTCACTCAACAGAGCATCATGTAAGGGTACTGTGTAGAAGGCAGAGATTGAGAGATTGGCAACAAATCCCCCCAGCATGTGTTCAGATCCTCGAAATGCAGAATGACTGCAGGTCTGCCTCCCATAGGCTAATTTCTTGAGAGGTCTATCGGGGTGAAAAGTTAAAGTCACTGAATTCGTCACTGGAGATGTTGGTGTATGCTGCAGAGGACAGCTGCAGAAGACAGCTCCAGCTGGGTTCCTACCTGAAATGAGGAAATTTTTGTGTTTGTTTGAATTGTTCTTTTAGGCAGAACATTGGTTTTCACATGCAATAGTAGAAAATGCTACTGCCTCTGCCCAGGTCTGGTAGAAAGTGAGCATAATCACCTCTTGGAAAGTGAGCATAATCACCTCCCAACTTCTCGGAACAAGGAGAAAATAACATACACAAATCGAAACACTTCTATCTATAGCTGTAGGTATATCATGTATATCTGTATCTGTACATCTATATCTACATCTCTATCTCTCCCTTCCTATCTCCTGGGTTAGTGCAGATAACTCCTTACATCACAGCAGTACTTGTAAGTGTAATAGAGGGCGTGTGCTGAGGACACCAGTTTGAAACAGCAGACCTGCAGCCAAGGCTAAGGGAGACAAGCTAGAGTCAGCTGCAGCAGTGATGCAGTTGCAAAAGCTTTCATAAGGGAAGGCAGGAAACAGTGAAGGGAAGCTATGAAGGGACAGCTTGATGCCCTGACTATTCTGTGGTTCTAAAATAAAATCATTCTGTCAGGTTTGGCATGGTAGTTTGCCATTGGCCAAGAAACAGCTGTTGCATTTCCAACATAATGTTACCAAGAGTACTGCTTGCTGCAAAGTCATTCTTCTCCAAGCTGTTTCCTTTACAAACTTGTACGGTGGGAAGAACTACAAAACATTTACTAGTTTGTAATGGAATCCTCATCCATTTTCAAAATTGAGAAATCTGCAAAAAAACTCATTTTTCCTTAAAAATATTACACATATGAAAAGCTAATGTTCTCTGAGGTAAGCCAACACCTGGAAACAGCATCAAGAGTTGGCATGGATTCTGTGACTCATCTGATTAGCTTATTCACATAGAAATACAGGTGTGTGTATATACTCTATTGATTCTAGGATTATATAGTTATATACATACATATACGTGAAGACTTTTGTCTTGCATTTCTTTTTCTTTACAGAGGGAGGGAAGCTAGAACAGATTAGTGGTTCCTGAAATATAAATAAGAAATTGCTGAAGCAGTCATGGTAAAATCAAGCCATGGGCAAACTTGTATCTTGTTCAGTAACATGATATTCTGAATGTATGCCTGTTTAACGTCTTTTAAGCCACCCTTGGGCAGGACCCCACTGTAAACAAGCTGTCAAGTTTGACTTGGAACATCCTTTTAAAAATAATAACAATAAATAAACATTCTGTCCTCACGCATTCTGCTGCCAGGGATCCTTCATCTCTAAAATTAAGTATGTAACAATTTGTAAAGGTTTTCTATATTGACTGGAATGTCTTTCTTTGTACATAAATATGAATTCTTTGTTTTCCCATTGCTTAATATTTTAAAATTGAAACTTCAGTTTTATTTTATAATTCTATACTGTCATTTTAATAAAAGCTTTTGTTGAAAGCAGCTCTGTCTGTCAAATTGTCTGGCAGTGCTATGTATATCAACAATAGTAATATTAGGTATTAATAGGAATATGAGTCTTAGATTATTGAAAGCTGAAGTAAAAAGCTGAACAAAGGAAATAATTTGGTGTATACAGCAAAATCTATAGATTTAACAAAAGCCATTGAGATGTGTAGCCTTGAATTGCTTCTGTGATATTCTATCTACAAGATATTTATCTAAATATATACTATAGTTCTTCTCTTTGCTACTTTAATCTCCTTATAGCTGGTCACTCTTCCCTGCTAGGTTTTATTTGCTCCAGCATTTGTTGCCCTGTGGCTCTGCAGGATGTTTGAGATCTCTCTAGATTCCTTGCAGTGTTGCGTGGAAGATCCTGTGAATAGGAATCTGTAGTAAAGAGGCCAAAAATGAACGGCTTTTGGAGCTAAGTAGTAGCACTGCATTGTTTCCCTGAAAAGACAAATGAAGCATATCATGTTCTGTTTTCACGAGTGGCCAAATCTTGCCTCCACTCACAGGTACTTCCAAGAAAACAGAGGTCTGCCTGGCCTCTTTCCATTTTTGTGAGCTCCAGGTATAGATGAAACAGGGATTCTGAATGTGGAAATTAACCAGAGCTGACTCTGAATTAAAAATGTATTTTCTGAACAGCAAGCCCTAAGAATTTATTCAATTAGATGAATTTGTGAACAACCTGAGACAGTTGCTGCAGCATTTTAGAGGAAGCACATTTGCTGGACTGCACAAGTGACATTGACTCCATATTATTTGATGCTTGGTTTGTTATTGATTTGGTCTTGTTACAGCTCCTGACTTTTTTTCCTAAACTCTGCTACTCTTTAGCTTCATTATGCGTTTCTGCTTTGGTGAAGACATATGCATGTATACACAATGGTGACAAATCAAGTGTCATTGGAACTGTTATCCTTCTTGTATGTGTGTGTGCACATGCAGTGCTTTCAGAGATAGGCACACATGTTTAAAAACTCAGCATTTTCTTAAGAGGAATTCCTACAGGTTTGGAAAAAAAAAAAAAAACCACGTTCCTAAAATTTAGTCATGAAGTTGAATAAATAGGAATAAATGAATAAATGTTTTTATTTTATCGGGTTTTACTTTCATAGTAAAAGTTGGCAGTGCTGGGTTGAACATTGTGTGCTTAAGACTTCTACAAAGTGAGAATAAAAGTGTATTTTAAAAACCATGGAACAACTAGATATGTTTCTCTCTGTAGCATAGATGACACTGCTGTCAAAATCAATGAAAACTGCAGAAGAATTCAGTGAGTTCTGTGTTACTGTCACTTCACATAAGTATTGCTGGCCCATATTGCTGTTATTTCTTACTAGGTCACAAAAGACCGTGGTAGCATGTAAGATATTCTGGGTGTGAATGGTACAATGACTACAGAGTAGTTTCATTGAAAGACCTTTCAGTCCTGCTGCTGGAAGTTCAAAATAATTTCTTTGGTAGTAGCTGGAGGTTCTTTAGTGAACACTGTTTCCAAGCTTTCACTGGTTCATTTTGGGACATACATAAATACTAGTTTAGAATTCATTTTCTCTGCTGTGTTTCTCTGCATTCCGGATGCAAACGCTATATCAACATTGAGTATTGCAGTGTTTCTGAAAGATACTGAGCACATGGGCTATGCTTTATGCATGCTTTGTATGTCTGACAGTGGCATTTTTGTGACAGACTGTAGAACCGTGAGAAAAAATTCATTTACAATGCATGTTTAACTGCCTCACTTTCATTCTCATCTCTTCATTTTTGTTTGGACTCAGTGTTATGTGGAAGTATGTAGAATAGAAACAGTTATTTTTCCCTGCACCAGATGCATTTTGGAAAAAAAAAAAAAAAAAAAAACCTAAAATGCTGCTGTCTTATTTTGTGTTACTCAGTGGTCTAAGAGCCAGTGTATTGTGAACCTTTAAAAGCTTAATCAACAGAGCTGAAAACTCTGTTTTCTGGTATTGCACGACATTCTTTTCAATTCATGGTGCGTTCTGAGTTATTGGATGTTAAAACTGTAGTACCATGACATAGGGAATATATTTTAGTAATTTTCATAGGTTATTGAAATATATTCATTATAATTTTATTCCCCCTTTAAGGTCTATAAAGTTGAACTCATGATAATAAAATCAAGTGCCCTTACATGTAGATATATAAGAAATATAATCAATAAAAAGGTAAATCTCTCTAACACAGATCTAAAATAGATTGTCTGCAAAATGTATTGTAAATATGATAAATGGTCGTGCAAAACAGAGGTATTATGAGCACTCCCTTGGGATGATCTACATTAAAGTCAATATTGCTGAGCTCATGTACAGTAAAACCTTGGCTGTGCAATTCGTTAGAGTGAGTGTATCAATTTATAGCCACAAGGGTATGTTACAGTCACATGTGTGTGTCCAACTTCTATTATATAACTGACAAACTTAATTTTCCTTCAGGGTCTGTTCTATCCTTAGCCTTCACCACAGCTGCATCAAGCTTATTAAGCATTTGTTTTACTTTGTTTTCGGTGAAAATCACAGGTGTTGCAACAACCCCATGTTTTAGATACAGAGTTTGATTTCCAGTTGGAAATGAGTTCTTGCTTTTTGAGGAACATTTTCTTTAGCTTACTTCCTTAATCTTTGTTCAGTTGGTTAATGGCACCTCATTGGAATTTGACATTAACAACTGTAGGGTTGCAAATGACTGCATTTGACTTCTAGGTAATTGCTTCAAGATTTTGATTTTTGCATTCTGAAGTGCTGTTTCCACAACCTTACCTCTGGCTTCAGCATTTGACATGAAGTCTGAATTCAGTGCTTATGATGTCAAGAGTATATGTTAATAAACCGTACATCTTTGAAAAGAGTTATGGAATATATTCCCTGAGGGCCATTGATAACCTTGTGGTTCATAGTCCACAGATAATTTCAATCCTTCAAGCTTTAATAGGTACTTTCACTCAAAGAGTTAGGTACTCAGGTTTCTGAATTCATATATATATGCTTAAACAAGTGGTTATGCCTCAATATTTCTCCTCTATAGCTTAATTTATGTATGTTCCTGGATCCACTAGTGAGAATAGGTAGCTTTGTAGGAACTTTATGGCTGCATCACTCTGCAGATTCATGGACCATTTTTATGGTGTATTTTATGGAGAGTAAGGATATTCATATATGTCCCTCCCGATGAAAGATGTTAGAAGAAGTTAAAAGGCAAGAGACAAAAGTAACAGCTATGAATGGTTAGGTTTTGAAGAAGCTAATTTCAAATGGAGGCTGAATGTAAAAAATCCTCAGTAGTGTAGAAGGTACAAGTGCTGATCAGAACTAAGCTTGAGCAGGATGAGAGAAACTTCACAAATGAAGACAAGTCTCAGAAAACCTAAGATTCCTGAATCACTTCATCGGTTATACTTTGTAAGTAGGAGTGGAAATAGGAGAAACTGATGGCTGATCTCAAGCAGAAGAGGCAGACATAGAAGTGGAAAAAGGAATCTTAGCACTCTGGTGTAAAGAGAAAGAACAAGTTGTCAGGATAGACTGCAGAAAAGACAAAAGTGTGTAGGTAGCAGCAGAAAAGCAAGCAGAATGAAAGCTTCAATTTGGAGACAGCATTCACGGGGGACTCAGAATAAGTGATGATACAAAGTTTTGCAAGATTGAGGAGGTAGAGCTGCATTAGATAACGCAAGTTTTGAAAGAAGAAGGAGGCAGAGGTAGACAAAATGATATATAGTGGAGTGCCCTTCTAAAGAAGACAGGGAAATTCAAAGCCTGCTTCTTTCCTCAGATATAAAGGCATGGGAAAGGAATTATGAAAAATAAATACTTTCTTTTGTTAGTTCAAGTGATGCTGGAACATCATCAAAGTTTGGTTTTGTTGCTTTAAGGAGCTGCAGGGTTAGTCTGTATATGACACCATTTCTTGCAGCGGTAAGAATGGTGCACCCAGGTAGCTCTGCTTCACCAAGGGAGAATGGGAAAGTGGGGTTATGGATCTTGCTGACTTAACAATGAATACATTTACTAAAGCTATTTGATTCAAACCAGTTTCCCACTGTACTCACTGTTCAATCTACCCATGCTTTAATATTAAGGGTTAGTAAATAACTTATCTGAAAAAAAAATAATAGTCAAATCATGACAATGAATTAATTAGCTTGTTTATTTGTGGGTTTTGCTTATTTGCCCAGTAGTTTAAATGGGCATCCTTAGTTTAGTGTGCATGCTAGGTGTGCAAGTACAGAGTGGAATAAATGAAAAAAGCTTTAGTAATCAAACAAAATTTATTTTATGATTTAATACTAATGAACCATTGCTAATGTGCTATAAAATACTACTTCAGGTAGATACTGATTTCCATTATTAAAGCTAATGGTCTTGGTTGCTTCATCTGCCTTATTCCAATGTATTAAGCATGCAGACCCCATAATTTAATTATCACCTGTTAATATTAGCTCTAAATTCATTTTTGTGCTTTTGGGCTGAAGCTGCAATGATGAGCCAATTAAAACCATTATCATTCTGCTTAAAACATCACATTTGTAGTTATGCTCAATAGTACATGATTCTACAGGGACTTTCAAGATGGAACATGCTGCCCTAATGCCTTAGGGATTAGCTAAACAAAAGAAAAAAATTAAGGGAAATTTTAAATATTTTCTCTACTGCAGGATTTTAATTTTCGGATCTCTTCCTTTGCTGAACATCACAGTTTTCCTCGAAGCTAATTTACATAGCTGTAAAAGTGTAGCATGTAGCTGAATTACAAGAGAAACTCAAATGAGACCTGGGTTTTCTTTAAATCCCAGAGGAGGAATTCGGTTCAAGAATATACATAAGGTACTGATTACAAGGATCGTGTTAGATAGCTACTGTTTGAATGAGACTGCTGAACTAATAAAATGCAGAACATCATAACCTCAGAGATTTGATATTGAGAAAAAGGAGCATTTAATTTATGTGGATGTTCACAAAGCAACTTGAAAGGACGATAGCCACACATTGTGTCAGTTCCATTACACTGTTTATTAATATGAAAGACTCCATTTCTCTCATGTTATCAGCTTACAAGGAATTTCAAGTGCAGGTGTTTCAAGTTGATCTAAATTTGTGCTTTAAAAATGCCTGACTGAAAAATGGCTGATGTAGACAATGCACCATAAAATTTGTTGCTGGAATAAGTGCTTTTCACATGGAAACATGTATTTGTGTTTTCTGTATCAGTCTGTAATACTGTAGTGTAGGCATATAGTAATCTAGTGGCAGAACATAGAAGCTAGACTATTTGATCTACTGTATCTGTATTGTATTGCATAAACACAATGGCAGGACTCGATTTCTTGTTTCCTCTATAGAAAAAATCCTTTCTTCTGGAGCGCAACTGACGTTTTAGGGGCTTTGTTTGCCTGTGGTATAATGAGAGACTGTTCTTTTTCCTCTCTTAATTTGTTTGGGGCACTGTCTTAGGAACTGGAACTTGGCTCTTCCAGGTCCAGTTCCTCAAGTGAATCAAACATCATGCCTTGGGCCACTGCAGAGTTTCCAGGCATCTGTATGGGAACATCCTGTTATTAGCCACTTAAAATCAACAGAAAGTGGAATTAATGTTGAACACCCTCAGCCAGGTTTTAAATGAAGTTGGAGCTTTTTCAGTGGAACAGAAAGCTGCCAAAGAAAAAGCTAGCAGCAGCTGAAGTCAGCAAGAATTCCCCAGCTGATAACGTGTGCGTGTTTGGGTGATAGTTTCCTTTGGTTTGGTTGCTTTCTGCTTATAATTTTTTCACTATTGTATTATGGGCATGTGTTCTTTTGTCAGTGAGAGTTATTAGGAACAGAGCAGGAACCCTGCTGTGCCTTAAAATTAAAACCAGGAAAAAAAACCTCAGGCATGAGAAGAAAAAGAAACAAGCACAGATAAGAAATAAATGTAAATTAAGTTATCAAGATTAACTAATTTTGACCACGAAAAGCAAATAAATACAGCATGATGTTCTTATAAATTTTCCTGCTTCTTTTGAGTTGCTCTGGCCAATTGTAGACTGTGTAGTCTATTTTTCTCGTTAAATGAGAGGTACACTGTTTTGCTGCCTCTCCATACATTCATTACTCTGTTTAACAAGTTTCATAGAAAGCAAGAGTTCAGCGGAGCTGCTGCTGGGCTTTTTCTCATCTCCTTTACTCTTCTGCTTGTGGAGAAGGCCCACAACATAAACTTGAGATACTGAAATTAATTTGGCCCACATTCAATATCTAGCCAATCTGTGCACGCACAGATACTCCTGCCCCAAATTATTTGGAAGAAAATGGATAAAAGCTGAAAAGTATAATGTAGGTGGGTTGAGGAGTAGCCTGGAGATGCTGACAGTATTGCATTGAAGCAGAGAGCAGTCGTGGAGGATGTCTGACAGACCATTGCAATATTGTGGCAACAGGTCTGGAAGACATAACACATAAGAAATGGGAAAGTTTTCTTTATATCCACTGTTCACAAAATAACTTGGTTTTTCGGTAGTCCTTAAGTGTAAAAGCATCATTTAATGTAAATTGTAAACTGTAAAATAACATTTTGATAACTTAGTTCCATAAAATTCAAGTTGCCTGAAGAGCCAGAGTAATTTTTTTACATAAGCAAGCAGAAAATCATTAGCATTTTCATCAATCACTGTGTCAAGTGAATGTATTTTATGTCTCTATTAGTAAGTAGCCAAGACAGTTTGGCAAAGCTGTAAAGATTATAGGGGTAGCACTCAACCTTTGCAAATGCAAAATAATTTGCAGTTTAAGGTGAGCCTCTGCTGCTGTCAGTTCACAGTTTAATTCGTTATAGACAGGCATGTATTTGACTAAATACATTTTGCTTAATATTTGCATTTGGATTAACATTAAGAACTCTAGCCTTTACTGTATTTTTAATAATAGGGCGACAGGCTTTTTCCATAAAGTGAAAATCTGAGTGCAGACAATTTTAGAATGAATTACATTGTTGTTGAACTAAATTATTGAGTGCTTATCTTCTCCTATTGTCTTTATATTAAAGTGTCTACAGACAGCAAACCAGTTCGAACAACTCTTTTGTAGCGCCATGCGTCTTGAGAAATTACTTAGGCTGCCTTGAATCTTCTACAAGAGGAGGCAATTCTCTAACGGTCTCTGAATTTGAACATTGACTAACTGATGATTTTTAAACATTGTGATGTTAACTCTTCACAACTTTAAATACTTAGCAGTTTCAGTTGCCATTACAGAAATGCTAGTTTATTAAATCTTTATTTAATATTAGAGGAGGTTGCGAAATTTCTTTCTCCCATATTTTAACTCATAACTGAGCAAATTAGTCTATTTAACAATTGTGTAAAGCTATTTGTATCTTGAGATATCATACTTTATCTGGAAGAACTTTTATGTAGCAGAAACATAGAAAATCACAAAAAGCTACGTTAGTGAGACAAAAAGGAATAGGACTGGAAATCGGCATTCACCAAGTTTTAGTTGGCTGTAGGTTGCTTAGCTTGGATTATGAAAGACAGTAAGCAGACATGCTGTAATTATTTAAGCAAAAGGAGATTGAGGATAATGATTTAATATGAAATTACCATTTATCATATATCATGCTGGGAAAGTTTCTTTTCTTTTTCTCTCACTTTTGGGTTTTTTAGAGGCTTTATTTAGTAAGCAATTAATTAATTAGATAATAAATACCCAGAGGTCATTGTCCTAGCTATTAGCATCCTCCGTTTTGCAGGTTAAGATGACTCCTCTTTTGTCGTCATATTTTTCCCTGAGTTGGGCTGGCTGTTTCAAAGAAGATAAATTTAAAAGCCAGGTGTGCCCAGTAGATGCAGAGCACTTCCAACTTGTATGTATTAGACGTAGATAGCTTGTGACACCAAATGTGATCTTGAATTGCATGACTGTAATTCCGCTGTGGGTACTGAAAGTATGATTGAGCAGTTGTGCCTCATTAAGGTTTTACAAATGGCTATTTTGAAGTGCAAATATAGTTCTGAATGAAAAAGGGTGTTTAAAATAAATTTAATCTCTGTACGTGCTGAGGTGCTTGTAGTGCTTTTATCTGCAAACAGCTGTTTAAAAACAGGAGGGCTTTCAGCTAAGCTGATAGAAATATTGGATTTTAAGGAACTTCAGAGATTTTGGACTTGCCAGTGCTGGGGTAACAGCTGTACTTGATGATCTTAAAGGTCTTTTCCAAGCTGGTTGATTCTGTGATTCTGTCACCAAATCCAGTTCTCTGCCGTGGCATGCAACATTATACAGTCTTTTTCACTGACTGGTTAGGTTTTACCTATTAGATTTTTCTTCCCAGTCTCTGCTTTGGAAGGTTGTTGTAGGACAACACTCCTATAACAATGATTACAAGCCTTCTTTAAGTTTCCATACTTAATTTATTCATGACCAGTTTCTGCCCATTTATTCTAAACCCAATATTCTCTCACATATTTGAAAAATCTTTTGACCCTACTGTATTTGGTGCAAGCAGTTATTTTTCCTTCCATGCATCATTTTTCAGCATGAAAAAAACAAGTCACCTCTGTCTCCTCCCATAAGATAGGTTTATGCTTTAGCTCTATGATAGTACAAATTTTTTTTCTTTTATTTTTCTTTTTTATTCTTTTTTTTTCCTTTTTTTTTTTTTTCAGTCATACAGAATGCTGCAGATAATGTCTCAATATAGGCATCTTCTTTATGGCAATACCTTGCCTTGCCCTTTCCATGATCAGATTCAATTAAGTGGCACATAGTCATCCTGTGACTAACTAAAATAGGCTGCTATTTGCCACTTATGAGCTCCCAGTATATATCAGGAATTCTTGTTGATAGTCTCATGTGCCCTTTGGACTATTACTTTCAAGCCAGATGGGTTTCTGGGATCTTCAAGATCATGCATTTCTCCTCGCAGAATATTCAAACCCTCCTGTGCTAGGAAGACTCTACCTCCTGACTTTGTATCTTTAATAAACTGCATTAGTGCATCTTTATTTTCATCCCAAGGTCATAAATACTAAACTAAAATATGAAATCAAATGGGTCCCAAACTATAAACCTGTTATATTTGGAAGATACTTTCATGAAGTAATGCTAGTAATGGCTCCCAGATGGCCAGTGAGATTATTTTTTTAATATAATATACATCAATTTTTCACTTTACCTCAGATCTCAGTATTTTATACCCAAATATTCAGTACTTGAAACTTAAACCTGGTGTTTTGGAACTAACAAGGTCGTGTCTGATACAAAAGTGGTCTTTTCTACAGGCGTAGCAATCTGTCCAGAATTTCACCAAACACCATGCAGGTTAGATAAATGGGCCTCTGTAGATGCAGCATTTGGCAGATTAGATGCCTGTTATCTGTTCTCTCCACCTGCTGACATATTGCTAATTAGGTTTGAGGGTGAGGTGAAATGATTCATAGTAGCAGAACAGTGAGTGTCTTTAATAAATCCTTGGCTCAAATCCACTTGAGAGAAAAGAAAATACAAAGTGATAAATGCTTTTGGGATTATGAATATATTTTTATGTTTGTTTTTTTTTCCCGTCTTTATCTCTAAAAGTCCTTAGATTAACACTAAATTGGCAAATATGAGACATTCATGTCAATTATTAGTAAATGCAGAATAAACTCGGACAACCATACACTGAAAATATGAACAAAGAAAGAAGTACTTGAGGTAATTCTTCTGTATGTGTAAATAAAGTTTTATCTTCATGCAGTACAGAAGATGACTGCACAATGAGTAGACAGTACAAGCGGACCCATAAATCTGACATTCCTGAGCTTTCAAGCACTTGATTTTTTAACTTAAATAGGATACTTTGAACACTGGGTGGTCCTTTTTTGTTCACTTTTGTCTATATGTGGTACTGCTATACTGATTTCTTTCTGTAGCATCTCCTGTGACACTTCCTCTTGCATCATTTTCTTCACAGTCATAATGGTGACGAGCATGTCATATCTAATGATCTGCAGTACTCCAGCTCTTGTCCCCTTGGAATAATCTAGCAGGTGATCTTCCCATGCATATTCTGCAGTTTATATTAAGAATGGTTCCCCAAACCATCTTATATGCACATATTCCAAGGCTGGTGTTTGTAAATGCTCATACCATGCCATTTGTTGTAAGTAATACCATCCTGTGATAAGATATTGCAAAGCAACATAAGCAAAGTAAGTAATTACAATATTTGTCTGAGATATAAATGGTTGGATTATACAGATCCTACATTTATATTCAACTAGGAGAACAGTGAGATTGATATATTGTTCCTCACTTGCATAATACAGTATGTGCTAGAACGTTTAAAAACACTCAGTAATTGCTTAAGTCCTTTGTTGATATATAAATGGCATATTTGTATGCATCTGTGTAAGTACCTCATAGAATTTAACAAGTTGAAGAAATGCGTGACTAAATGAGTAACATGAATCTTTTAATGGAAAAAATAATCTGTCTGTTCGGGGTTGTGTAACCTCTGATATTTATTGATGCAGAGGATAAGTAGTTAGGTAAGTGCCCCTTGGCCTATAGCTTCACTGGTAAAGTATTGACTGAATATTAATCTTCCAGGTTGTGGTTATCTCATGTTGAGAAAAACAGCAATATTCTTGCTGTCAGCAGTGGCTTTCAGCTGCATGGATTCAGCTGATGCTTTTTCAACTATATGTAAGGAGAAAAAATGTATCCTGCACTCTGCTGCTTTGATAAAGATTAGGGGGAAAAGATCTGTGAGCTTTTTCCTCTTTGAGCAACTATCACAGAGAGTGGGGAGGGAGAACGTGACTCTCAGCATCTTGTCTAGTTTTGTGTTCTTGTAGCAGAGAGAGGTGCTTCGGAGTCTGAGAGTAGTTCCTCCTAAAATTGCACTTTGCTGTGGAAATTTCAGTCCTGCAGTAATGAGACCATTGGCATGACAACGCTGAAAAACGGATGGCAGGGGTGTTGGAACTAGATGATCTTAAGGTCCTTTCCAACCTAACTCTTCTATGATTCTATGATTCTCTATTCCTGAAAAGCTACTTAAATTAATCTGAGGAGAGTGACATTACCAGCTGCCACCTTTTAAAGAGACTTCTGAAGGTGTGGAAGGAGATTGAAAGTGCCTTCTCAGATCTGTGGATCACTAAGGTAAAAGTGAGGGTAATCAGAGTTAATTCAGGCAGTCTTAAGACCAGCCACTGTTTTGTGGCTTTGTTAATAATGCTAGAGCTGCTCTAATATTCTTGATGTTGAAGGCATGGCAGTGGCATGGGATGTCTTTGCAACTGCTAGAGCAATGGTCTGCTTCCCTTGAAATAAGCGGACTTCCTTAAGCACATATATCTGGAAAGGAAACCCTCTGAATTCTAACTTAGTAATTGAAATGTACCTACAGCTGTAGGTAGTTCGACACTGTCCCACATGACATCCTTGTCCTTAAGTTAGAGTGACATCAATTTGATAGGTTGACCACTCAGTGGATAAAGAACTGGCTGGATGACCAAATGCAAAGAGTTGTGGTCAAGTGCAAGGTCATACACCTGGGTCAGAGCAGACTGGGCAGAGAAGAGATTGACAGCAGCCCTGAGGAGAAGGACTCGGGGATGTTGGTCAATGAGAAAATTAACATGAGCCGGCAATGTGTGCTCGTAACCCAGAAAGCCAACCATATCCTGGGCTGCATTGAAAGGAGTGTGACCAGCAAAATGAGAGAGGTGATCCTGCCCTTCTACTCTGCTCTTGTGAGACCTCACTTGGAGTATTATGTGCAGTTCTGGTGTCCTCAACATAATAAGGACATGGAAATGTTGGAACAAGTCCAGACGAGGGCCACGAGGAGGATCAGGGGGCTGGAGCACCTCCTGTATGAAGATAGGATGAGAAGGTTGGGGCTGTTCAGCATGGAAAAGAGAAGGCTGTGTGGAGACCTCTTAGCAGCCTTCCAGTATCTGAAGGGGGCCTATAGGGATGCTGGGGAGGGACT
>JASSUY010005841.1:0-33690 GCA_032466535.1 Forpus xanthops | reverse complement strand
TAATGGGTTCAAACTTAAACAGGGAAAGTTTAGATTGGATCTGAGGAAGAAATTCTTTCCTGTAAGGGTGATGAGGCCCTGGAATGTGTTGCCCAGGGAAGTTGCGAATGCTCCATCGCTGGCAGTGTTCAGGACCAGGTTGGACATAGCCTTGGGTGCCATAGTGGGAGGTGTCCCTGCCCATGGCAGGAGGTGTAGAACTAGATGATCTTAAGGTCCTTTCCAACCCTAACAATTCTATGATTCTACCATTCTGTGTCAAAAGGACAGAATGTGCTGATTCTCCACATGCTCTACCAAAAGCAGTGAAAAACTTAGCCTCACCTTTGAGAAGCAGGTCAGAGTGTAGTTTTGGCACACTGATCAGAAACATGGAAGATGCAGGGTCTGGACATCATTCTGGAATTGTAGAACCTGTTAAGACAACAATGTTCACATCCAGGGCTGGATGTGGGGGCTTACTGGAAGCTCCTTAACCTGGCAAGACACCATCTTTTGTGAACCTTTTCCTCCATACACATTTCTCTCATCCCAGCAACACTCACCACTGTCTGTGTAGGAAAGATAGATTTACACTGTAGTTGTGTCTTTAGAGATATGCACTGCCTCAAGACCTTACCTTGAGTTAGGGGAGAAAGAAAATCAGAAATTCCTAGTTTTCTGCTGAGTCCCATTGATTTGGAGCAGTGAGAACTAAAAAAACAGGAGCTTCCTTGCCTGCATTTGCCCCATGGTATGATCCTGTGGGTTGCTGGCCCTATTAATTGTACAGGAAGAAGCACAACACAAAGCTGTAATAGCAAAGAGGTATATACATAGGCTGAACAGAAAATAGATGTAATGAAAGGAATACAGGTCTTCATCAGTCTGGAGAGTGCATTGGTCTTCTCTATCAAACCTGATTTTTTGAGACATCTGCCAAAGAGCCTTAGGTCAATTTCGTGCTTCTGAACAACACTTAAAGGCTCATCAGCACATGTGTGCAGATGTTCTTGCAGATTCAGAGCTGTTTCTTGTGTGCTGGTTCTTAAACAGTGCACCTAGGTGCAGTAACTCAAAGCTAGCCAGACAATTTTCATGGTAATTGTTTGTGAAATGTCAGTCTCATGAAAACTTTCATACCTGACTTTTAAAAAATTATCTTGATGTTCTTGGCTCACCATTGCCCAAAGTATGCTTATCATCCAACTGACGCTTTCAGTTCAAGAAAGTCCCTTCACTAAGCAACCATTAAGAAAGACTTTCAGACCATTCAGGACCTCCACTACAAAGATCATGTTTTGGCTGATCATGTTTGTGTCAGCTTCTAGTAATGGCCTTCTCCATGCCAATTGTATAGCATCCTGGTTGATACAATGAAGTAATTTCCTGTTGCCATGCACAGGATTTCTGTGAGACTCCAAAAAAATGTAGCATTAGCAAAAAATAAATAAATGTGTTGTTAAAAAAGTTTTTCTGCCTAATCAATTCTGCTGTTGTTAAAACTAAAGTCTATTTACTGATATGTCATGTGATCAGGTGAGCTAACTAAAAAACCATGTGTCCAAACCATGCCAGGCACTGTCTCAGAAACAATTTGTTTTAGCTAGCTGAATGCACCTAAGCAACTTCAAAGTGCTTGGCATTTGCACCTTAAGCTAATTTTTCCAAAATCAGTTAGTAAAACAAAAATTTGCTAAAGAGAAAATTGTCAATATTTAGGCTAACAGTGTCAATAGCAAACACAGGAAATTTGGAAAATTTACATTTCAAGAAGCCCTAAATTCAAGCCCAGATTTTTATTAGGCAAAATATTTGATGATTAGTTTTGATTCAGTTCATAGAGTCCTAATGCAGTTGGTAATTTGAAACCCTTGTACTAGGGGATATACAGAAAATCTGAGTAGATTGTCTGAAAGTCTTTAAGGAATTTAAAACAAACGCTTTAATTAATCTCTCATCACTGGCATGCAACAAATGGCAAGATGTATTCATAACTATGCACCCAATTAAGTTTAGAAGAATTATATGAGGTCAATTTCAGCAGATTCCTATTGATTCTCCCAGTTAATAAACGGTTAAAGGATAAAGTGAGTTTTTAAAAAATACAAGTGCTTTCAAGGTGCTAGAAAGGAAAAGCATAGTACTAAGTGGTCATGTGGCTAGTGCCATTCATCTTGGTAGTGACTATCTGTCAAAAGTGGCAAGAGCCCCTGTTAACAGCCCTGACCTGTGCTGTAATGAAGGGAGAGTGCACAGCAAAGTGTCCATTATCAGGCAGTTGGGAGCAGTAAATTGGTGCAGTTTGCCTCAATCTTGCAGCAAGTTGAGATGTGAGATAGGTGGGGATCAGCAAGCAACGATTTTATCCTATGATCATTTTTGTCAGATCACATCAGAGTACAAACTTAGTCAGATTCATGATTTCAATTAAATAAGTCGCCTCATTAAATGATGGCTGCCATGAATGTTTTCTGTTGTTCATTATTTATAATCATGTAAACACACTGGATAATATTTGGACAGGGAGCAGTGATAGAGAAGCAGTAAGGTAAATGGTAAATGACATATTAAGGTGATAGGTACAATCAAATGAGTCTTGCAACCTCTCAACAGAGCTAACAACAACTTGCAATAAGATGGGCCACCTATGTTACCTACACACTAACCTACAGTCCTTACATACAGTTCTAAGTAGGAAAATCCATTTCAGGATGTTGACTTAAAACACAAAAATACACAAGTAAAATTCCATCTATGTTCAATTCTATGCAAATGAATTCATGCTAGTGCCATTTTCCTGGGGAATAGCCCCAAAAATCCAGGTGATGCCCAATGTCTGCTATCTGGTGCATCAAGATTGAGACATTCTGCATGAACTCTGAAACTAACAGGCAGACTTAACCCTCAGGGATCCTCTGATAAATTAGACAAGGAAACTGAAGACAAATGTACTTGTCACAGCCACTCATTCCCTCTTCATAGCAGCAAAAGCCTTTCAGATCAACCTATCTCCTTTCCAGACACTGGATGCCTTTGTCTAATCACATGCTTTCCCTTTTCCCACTCCATAACTCAAAGGAGGAATAAACTTCTGCAATTCTGTAATTCATGTAAAAGACCCCTTCATGCCTTCTCTGCCAGCTCCCAGCCACAGGAAGGTTGGATGATAGGCACAGAGGTAAAGCTCATATCCAAGTTACATTATATTGCAAATGAACAGATCTTTGTCCTGAGTAGTACCATCTCCTACATCATCACCTTCCACACATGCGTTAGGTCTGTAGAACTGAATAGAAAAAGTTTTTTTTATGGGTGTGTTAAATCAATCTTTGTGTGTTTTTTTCTTAGTTTGAGTCAGCAGTGCAATATCCAGCTCTAAAGTAAGGACAAAGCTTCTGTTATGCGTTGAGAGACTGACAGGAAACACAGCCATCTCTATGAGGAAACATTTTTACAACATTTAAGATGTTGGACTTACACCTTGCCTAGCTGTTGTGGTTTAAGGACCTCACGCAGTTTTGCTCACTCATTCCCCCCTCTTTCTTCCCCCAGTCCTGGGGTGGATGGGGAGGAGAATCGAAAGAATGCTTCTCCCACAGGTTGAGATAAGAACAGTTTAGTAACCAGGGTATAACACAAATCATTACTGCTACCACCAATAATAATAATGACAAGGCAAATACAAGGAAAGAATACAATAGCTCATCACCGAGCCCAACCAAGCAGTGCACCCCCCACCCTTCCGAGTCTCTCCTCTCTGTTTTGCATCCTGGGCATGACGTGCTGTGGTATGGAATAAGGGGTGGATATAGTCCTTGGCCAGCCGAAACATTACCAAGCAGTAACTGAAAACACTGGTGTTATCGGTGCTGCTCCCAGGCCCAAAATCAAAAACACAGCGCTGCACCAACAACCAAGAAGGAAAAAATAATGACTGTTGCTGCTGAACCCATGACACTAGCATAGCAGGTTTTTGAAGGGACCAAGGATAATGCGTCTTACTTAACTCAGCAGATTTTTGAAATCTGATAAGGGACCAAGGATAAAGTGCTTTGACTCTCCTTTTGTAGCTGGTTTTATATTTTCAAGTTTGTGAAATTTGACAAAGCATTTGTTAAGATGAAGTGCTGAAAATCACCGATTCTCTCCTGGTATTCATGTTCTTCAGGAAAGCTTGACAACACTCCAAAAATATTTGTAAAAGAGGCAAAACTTCTAACTTCACAAACTTCTAAAGACTCAAGTCTATTCAACTGGCAAAGTCATTGCTGCTACCAGCCTTTTTAGTGAGAGCAAATAGGACCTGAGAGCTGCATTGAGCATGTCTTCTTGGGATGCTGCACCTACATTTATTGCCTGAGCTCAGGGACACATGTCACATCTCCAGAGCCCTGAAGTGTCCTCCCCAGACTCTGTGCTCAGTAGACCTCTGACACAGATAAAAAAGAATTCTGCTATCCCAAAAATCACGTAGGGGATATGTAGTAAGAAAGTCAGAAAGGGCTTAATATTGTCAACAGCTCCCTGGCTATTTTGACGGGGTTTAGAATACTTGGTGAAAACACGGTCTGCTTATCAACCTTAGATTTTAAACCCATGTTAAGGGAAAAAAAAATAAAAACCCCAATGGTCAGTGACAGCTGTAACCTGACCAGGATACAATACCAGGCTGAATCAGGTGACCACAGGATGACAAATTTAGGCTGAGACTTAAGTCTAATTTGTCCAACAACAGGATGAGAATCAACTTCCCTTATTGCAGTAGCATATGGACAGCTGTGTGTGTTGAGCTCGTGCTGGGATTCCCACCTGCAGGTGCAATGAGATCCTTGCTTCATTTTTACTTTACTGTAAAACTGTTAGCATTTCTCGACATCTTACAACTTACACGTGCTAAAGATCAGGACTATCCAAACAACTGGGATTTGTATGTCATAGCTATTTGGGCTACACAACACCTGCAGAAGAGCTGTTTCAATTTGTAGAAGGTCTTCTTCATGGACTGTAGTGTATAACCAGAAACATGAGTTAGAGACAATGGTTCAACACAAGTAAGGAAATTGACACTGTTCATACAGCAGGTAAAAATTCATTTGGAGCAGCTTGGCACCATCTGTTACTACCTGTGTAATGACACTTCTTACAATTTATCAGCTAAAGTAAGGCTGCAAGCAGGACAGAAACTGCTACTTTCTCTGTGTGTCTTTGTGGGGCAGTGGGAAATGAAAGGAAATAAAATTGTCCACATTAGTTGATACATGGGCAAAACTATAATTTGGTGTGCGTTTGCGGGGGGTTGTTTGCCTTAAAATCTGTGTAAATCAGTTTGAAACTGAATTAAACAGGTGGCTAACCACCTGTACATAATTATTAACTATGCTTACACAATAATTTATGTGAAAATGACATCAAACCCTGATAACATCGCATCTGCTACTACCGTCGTATATTGTGCAGTACATTTGTGTGTACTATTTCTTTGAAAACCGGATATCATCGACCTTTCTTCCCTGTGTATTGCATTGAGGTGAAGTGTTTCCACTGGAAAAGCTATCATTCTGCCTACTGATGTCAGTTTTGAATTATCTTGTTTGTCCATATTTGGTCATTTGAGCCAAAAATTTTGAAAGTTTAAGCACTGCAAAGTACTTTAATTAGAGTGATGTTTTTTAGCATTAAAAATGTTATTGTAACACCTTACTACTTATATGTATGCATATTTGCTACCCTACTCATATTTAGGGTTATACTGGAGTTTGCTTTACCTTTGACGATATTATAAATGAAAAGTTTTGGTGTTTATTTTGTGCATGTAGAATCAAAAGCAGATTCTTGATTCTTGGCAGACACTATTTTAAACAAAGATTACCTTTAAGCCTGTGAATTTATGCTATTATGAACAGAAGCCAAATCAGAGTTAGTCTTCACGGCATGCGATCGCGCCCTGTGAAGTTAATAAAATCTGTACGTGAAAGTGCATTGCTAACGCGCTTGTGAATTGCTAACCACTTGTGTGGTGTGACCACTGTGAGACACATCCATCCAATCACTGCTGTGAAAGTGAAAGGCTATAAAATAACTCCAGAGTTCTTACAGGTTTACAAAGGGGAAGCTGAAATTTGGGTGAATTTGTTTTCATGCATAGAGTTGAAGGTAACAATGATTTAGGACCTGTTTCATGAGCTTTTTAGACAGCCCTCCTGTGAAAGAGCTCCATCTACCTTCAGTTGGATGTGGCAGTTCCCAGCTTACTGTCAGTTCAGCTGCTCACTGGCAGTGTCCAGCTGTATCTAACCTCTATCCCAGTGGGAGAATTCAAGTTTGGTGGCACTCTTATATTCCTTGTATGGCTGGCAGGTACTACAAGATGCTTCGAAATGGCAAATACGATTCAGTGGATTAGAGAAAATAGTAGCAACTATTAAAATAGTCATTTAAATGAGCTATTACTAATGGCCAATATTACCCCTTTTACATCATGACAGCACATTCAATTCATTGTACATTTACATAGGCACAAATGACCAGACAAGGTGTATTAATACTTCAAATATATTTTAATATTTGAAATTGCTTACTCAGAGACTTAATGAGTTTTTGTAAATTACCACAGCTATGTATATGTTTTCTTATTAAATAAATTTTAATCACTGCAATATTATTTAAACACCTGACAGAAACATGTATTTCCCTTGTAAATTGGTGACTAAACATACCGGTATACCTAACCAGGGAAACCAAAATAGGGAAAATTTTATAACAAGGGAAATCATATTATAAGCAAATGTGTTATTAGGCTTTTTTAATTATTTAACTACAAGCCTAAAATTATCTTTTCCATATATTTGTATATTATCAGTCACCTTAAAGTGGAACAGTTGGAGAATTAAGTTCAAACTAAGAAATGCCATAAGAATCCCTTTCATAAATCACAAAGAACTTTTTTTGACTATTATTAAAATCTGCAGGGAATCTTACCAGCGAGCACTGTAACTAACTATGGATAATTTTTAAAATGTATGTATCAGGCATCTGTGAATGCCTGGTTATTAACGTACCTTTATGTATCTTTGGTTTAATATGTGTAAATGGCAGAATTATAGTAGGGAACAGTACAGTTGCGCTACTCACTACATTGGCTTTGTGCTAATTGCATTTTCCCATAGTTAGTCTCCATGGGCAGCATAAATCTTAGCCAGGATTTTCCTGGTTGTTTCAGTCTGTGGAATAGCTTTGGCTGCATGCCATAACATTAGAGCTGAAATGATAGTCCTGGTTCCTAGCATCCAGGTAGCTGCCTATCTCACAGGAGCTGGGCTCACCGACCCATGGGGCTCTTTCAGGTCCTCTACTCTTCCTTGAATTCAGCAGTTATTTAAAAGCAGGATTTGTCTGTTTCCTTCTAGACCAAAGACACTTTTCCAGTTAAACTGTAACATAGGGATGGTTTTAAAAGTTCATGCAATCAGCATCTTTTCAGTACTGCTACATTTTTCACAATTGCAAGAGTACCAATGATTTAGGGAATGTGCAAGAGTAGACAATGTCAGGATATATTTACTTATTTATTTATGGATTTATTTTTCAGTAAACAAAAGGTAGTTTCTTCCTTTAAGAATTGCCAAAATAATTTAAATCATGCTTTGAGCAGGAGCAGTGGCTATCTTTTTCAGATTTAGTTGCAGTAGTTCAGGATATTATCTGTGTGGGCTATCCTTAAGCCTAACCAAGATGAAGTGTCTTCTGAAGGTGCCTATAGAAGAAGCCTAAATTAAAAAGTTAGAGAAATAATGCCATTTTTTAACAACTTAAGTTAAATGAGTTGGCAGTGGGCATCATCCCGACCAGTGGGATGAGAATCCCCCCTAACTGTGCTATCTTAAATCAGAACAAACTCCACCAAAGTTGGTAGATTATCACAATTGTGAACTATACAAAAATCCATTTTATGGGTTTTTTTTTGAGTGCATTCATTTTGCTGAGCTGTTAATTTAAAACTTTCTTGTGATGGTTTAATTTAGAGAAATGGGATAATTGTATTGCTAACCTAGCTGACAGAGATAAAATCTTCTTTTCAGATGAACTGGAAGATTTAGAAAAAACTTTTGTAGACACTTATTTCTCTTCACTTATGCATTATTTTCATGCATGTCAAATAAACGTTACAACTTTGAGAACAGACTGTATTGAGCTCATAACTTGATGGAGTTTTTTAAGCCCTTCCTATTCTTTCTCTGCAGGTCCTATTTTTTCATGGGAGAAAAGATAAGGAAGAAAACATTCATTACAAGAAACCTACCCTACGATAATGAAATAGTGTTATTACAAAGAGAGAAATCAGTGGATAAAACCCTCTGAAACATAAAACTCTACTTGTAGCTCCTGCAAGATGTCACAGAGGCCCATGGAGGAGCTTTCATAGTTTCTCATCTAGAAAAAAACATGCTTGAAACAGAAATTCTCTTGCAAGGAGCTTTTGGATAGTTTTTGCAGTGTCTGAACAATACCCTCTCAATAGAAGGCAGACAACTGCCGGGGTAGAAGTATCTGGAATTATCATAATTCTTCTCACTTTGATTTTTCTTCCCTGATTTGTAGGCATCAGAAACTCCAGTGCACATAAAATTCCAGTGGTTAGTTTGGATATTAAACTAAGGTCGATTCACATAATCATTCAAAATTAAAAAAAAAAAAGAAAAAAAAGTTCTGGGCATTATTGCAATAAGAAAATATTTCTGTATCAAACTGAATATTTCCTACATCTTTTTAAAATTCTATTTCCTTGCAGAAAGCCCTAAGTCTTACCAAAGCTTCATGTCAAGGCCTTACATCCAGGATCTATTGCAAGCCTTTGCAGAAAGCTGAATCTCAGACTTCATGAACATGCAGTCAACAGGTCCTCACTTTATTCTTGAAGTTATTTCCTTAATCTTACAATGATTAAAAAAAAAATATTCTCACAGAGTCAGAGTTTGTTTATTATAAAAATTATTTTTCCATATGGGGCAGAAAATAAATATGCGCCCACTGAAACTTCCAATATTGATTAAAGCTTCCTGATGTTCTGTAAGCCTATGAAGTGATGAGAGAATCAGTTCCTACCTGAAGTTCAATCCCAACCCATAAAGTTTCAAAGTCTTCATTAACTATCTTAAAATCATATCCTGAAGATGGGTATAAAACTACACTATTTGCCTAACTCATGTCTTCATTGTAAAAAATGAGTATTTCCAATAGCAGCCACGTTCCTTCTGTACAAAGAGTAATTAAAGTTCTTCTGCTATGCCTGACAAAATTGTAATGTCATTTTTCTAAATAAGTCCTGGCCACTGATATTAGAATGCCAACAGAGAGATTCTTATCTGCCTGTACCCCTGGAATCACCTCTTAGAGCACTCTCTGAGCAATGGCAACAATGCAGAGGAGATTTAAAGGTTATGAGAAAGCTGCTGTAATCTCTCTTGGTTATTAGAACTGGCCAGGAGTCTCCTTGATACGGGCATCCATGAACAAAGGATGCAAAAGTACCACTTCACCAGGGGCAATACACTTTTCGTGTAGTTGCATGCCTGTCGCTGTGCCTGTAATGTTATCCACAGCTCCTGTTCCTGTGTTGCTGGTTCTCTGCATTCACAGTAGAACAAATAGCATAACAATCAGTTAGGAGATCTTCAAATACCAATTGCAGTGGCAACATCTCCAGTACGATTAAAATTCTAGCCTAACTCACATTTGATTTGGGGAGTCACTACTTCCTAACAGGATAAATGGAAGAATCCATTGAAAAAATACATAACATGTATTTTCTGTCTCCAGCTGAGCCTATATAGTCAGTTGGCCTCTGGACCCTTGGATTTTATATCTATCCCATCATTTTCCAAGCTATAATTCACTCCTTGTCTTTCAGCACTATGCTAACATGAACAGGCATTTTTTTTTTTTGCAGTACAGAATCCTCTGACAAATACATTTGATCATAATTGCTCTACTTTGTTTCTTGCAGGGATGCCAAGAGCATAATGTCCATTGTACATGAGGTGACTGAATTTTTTAATGTTTATCATTAATATTAAGCACATAATTTCTTTGAAAAAAAAAGTAAAACAAAATCACCTCCATTTTGAAGAGTTTAATTTTCTTTCCCCTCATAAAAATGTAGAACAGATGTAAATCTGAAATAATCCACTCAATCAAGTGTTCAGAAAAAGATGAGAGGAAAAGGCCTGTCACCCTCAACATAACACTATTTTGGAAGCTATGGTTGCCCCCAAAGGATGGCGTTGTCCTCCCTCTCTGTGAATGCCTCTACCTGTTCAGATTTTGGGACAGAGGTTCCTTGAGAATGTGGGTTGCAGGTTGGGGCCTCTTAAAATAAACTTCAAAATAGGGCAGATGGTCAAAAGTAACAATCAAGAAATTATTAACAATGCAAATAGTACCAGCTAGTTTTTGTAATCTGATTCCTAATTACTTTTTCCAGACATCACCAGCTCCTCAAAGCATGATGTTGTGTAATATACTCAGCTAGCACTGAGAGAATACTTCTTTTATGAGCTGAGATTCATCTCCTCCGACTGTAGATGTCCCAGAGGTAGATGCTGAAGTCTACAACTGTTGTTCTTGGTTTCATCTAAAGCTAGAGAAGATAAAGAGGAGCAATGACCACAGAAAGAGTTAATTTCACACAGCTCAGACATTTTTCTTGTGTTGGAGTAAATCCTCACTAAAAGTGCCTTTTACTTCTTCTTAGCTATAAAGACAGTTAAGGATAAAAAGGATGGACTTAGATAACCAGCTCTAGAGATGCCAAAGAGAGGAAAATAAATCCCCAAACTAAACCCCTAGACCTAAATGTTACAGACAAATTCTGAAAAATATGAATTAAGTATCCCCTGAAGGATGGAAAGCTGGGGACCAACCACAAATCAGTCTATTACCCTTCCATCCATCTTGTGATTCTTAGAGGCTTTATGGAGAATTCCTTTGAAAATATATTAAAATAAAGGTATAGACTGAAGGGTGATGTGAACATCCCAAAGTCCCTGACAACTAGGAGTATTACTCTGCCTTTCACTGGATGTTTGCAAGCAATTGCTTTTTTAAATCTGAGTGACTCCTTGATAACACATTTTAACTTTTATTTTTATATGATGACCTCTTTAGCTAATGACTTAGACCAGACATTTGTTCGCATTTACTGCACTCATTGTTTTTCGTAGTAGGTGGCTGAGTTCCTGCTCTCAGCAGATGAGTTCTCTGTCTGCATGTCCTTAGCAAAGAGAGATCTAATGATAGATGCAGTTTTGTTCAGATATTTTTAATTCTGCCTTTAGTCTGTAGTCACTCAGTATTTAAAATTAGACACTGAATGAGGCTAAGATATGGCAGCACTTGTTTTCTGGTTCTTCATACATGAACATTTCAGGAGCAACTGAACCAGACACATTAGCCCCTTGAATCAAAGACATCAGCCCTTAAGTTCCTGGTATTGAGTCTGCCCGTGGCGCTGATTTACCTCCCACTGCCCAAGGCTACACTGAGAACCAAGAGAATGGACCTGAGGATCTTTTCCATTAGTCTGTACTACATTTGCAATACATGCATATGTGCACGCTGAATACCTCACCTTCAGACTGCCTTTTCTCACACAAAACAGCAGTTCATTGCCTCACTCCTTTACCGTGAATATTAGACTTCAACTAATGCCGCTTGAATCTACAGCTACTGCCACAAAGAGATACCTAAAAAGGAAATATCTGATGCAGACATCATGCCTCTGTTAAAATTTGTGTTATATGCTCAAAGCAACATTGGCCTTTCAAACCAAAGTTCATTCCTTGGTGGGAAAGAGTTATTGATTTTGACAATCACATTTCATACTCTAAGCAGGAGCACCTCATTTGTGTTTTCCTCCTTCTTTGCTCACTGATACGAGAATAAGCTAGCAGCATATTTTCTCATGTATACTTTCTGAGAGGCACTTCGAACATGGGAATTCAAACAGGCAATAATCATCTATGCCTTTTAAATGAGAAAGAATACTTGTTCACCTAAATCCTGGCTACAGGGGAGATTGTTGTAAGAAGGTTAAAGAAACTGTTTTGTGAAAAAGATTGGAAATCATTGCTTTGTGACAATGCAGCTACAAAACATCTGACTTCATGTTTTACTTATTGGAAAGACTGGCAAATATATACAGAGGGTGGTTATTAATGTGATTATATCTCTAAGAGTCAGAGATATTTGGTGCATTCAGTTCATGTGTTTTCTGCTTTGCTGTCTCATACAGTTTTGCTTTATGGAGGTGTAAAAATGTTAGGATTATTTAGGTAATTTCAGAAAATCAGGTTTTCAAACATTTCTTAGAAGCCTAGCTTTAAGCTTCCAATATTGAACATCAGACTCACAAAGTGGTCTCTTTTGTGCTTGTGGGTGAAAATGCATTGCTCTGGAGTATCAAGGAAGGTCTGTCCTACACAAGGATGTGTGGGGCAGAGATGTTCATGAGAACACTGGCCAGCCTACCCTCACACAAGGGGCAGAGCAGCTCTTTGATGGAGACCGGTGTTTGGAGTTAGTGGGTACTATTGCAGGACAGGTTTTAGTAAATCAGGTGATTAAGCACAGAATACTCAAGTGATTTCTTGTGGCATTGAGACTTACTCTGAGCTTGCTGAGGAAGACATAGAAGACATGCTTCATCCTTGCAGCCTCCCTCACTGCTGCCATGCCTCCATCACTCCAGCAGTAACAGCAAGTCTCCCCTGTAGGTCCTCCCCTTATCCAGAGTTCTCCCCCTCCCCGGACAGGAGTCATCTGGGTCTCTGCAGGTTGCAGGCTTTGCTTATGCCAATTAAATGCTCTGAGCCTATCTTTCCAGAGCAAGTATCTCCATACAGTAGAGCAAGCACCCTTGCTCCCTGGCACCTGCTGGGAAGCCACTGCTAAGAAGTGTATGGACAGGGGATCTGAATCAATCCCCTCCCAGCTGAAGAGGATGCAGCTGCTCTCAGGCCTCTTCAGAGTTGCAGCAAAAGTCCTTGTCTGCCCTTCATGCCACTGTCAAAGCCAAACAGAGGTTCATTTTCCTGTCCTTGGGAGGTGGTGGCTGGGCTGGGGACCCTGCATTTCCCACCATGGGCAGTGCAGGCTGGAAGCCTGGGTGAGCAGCCGAGCTGCAGTTCTGAGACAAGGAAATCTGTTTTGAAAGCTCTATTAACTAATGTAACACTAAGCTCCATGATCTCCTCATTCTGGGCAAGGACTGTTGGGTTCCAGAATTAGTCTGCTATTACACACGTTACATGCCAGACGATTCCAGGATTGACTGAAGCACTCGTATATGTGACCATCCTCACAAACCACAGGGACAAAGTCGTTATAGACCCATTACAGCTCTGCAGGTGCAGCACATCCATGCACAGCTCGGCACCAGCACCCTATCCCTCTGCTGTGTGAACGGTACAGACCTATCTGGAATGAGCTTTACTGCAGAGTGCAGAGACATGCCCTCAAAGGCACAAAGAGTTAACACAGTGTAATTTTCCTAATAAAACTAAAGGCAGTGCATCATTTTTTTATATGCTATAGCAGGCTGTGTGACACCATGTAATTTTTGAGGAATTTTATACTTTGCAAAACAGCAATACCCTGTATCTTTTCAAGACTTTTTTTTTTTCTTCAAAAAACATCAATTTGTTTTATCCTGATTTCATTAGTAAATATTGAGGTGAAGACATTTAATGATGGCTACAAAGCTTCTTTTATTTTACCTTGTGAAGGGACATTTTAGATAAGTTTCAAGTCTCGAGTAAATGAAAATACAAGGCACTGTATACGTGCTGAAGTAGTCTTTACAGGAATAAATGCAACAGAAAAGCAGTAGGCAGCATTACCTTGTTCAAATATACCAACCTCCCCCCGTGGCCTATTTAGTAAAGAAGTAACTCTGTATGGCACAGATAGGTAAAGGTAGGAGCTACCATGGTATCTTTTAGCGCCAACATGCTGCTGATGAGAGACAGTATAAGCACCTCAACTCTCCCCTGCTGCCTGGCTGCATGGGTTGAGAACCATGAGCAGCCTCCCCAAGGCTGATTGTGGAGATACGCTCATCTTCCAGGCACTCTAGAAGGGATCCTTAAGAAAATCTAGTCTCTTCCTGGACATGTGGCTCCCCCTTTGGTGTCCTGGCTGGGATAATGTGCTTATGCATCAGTCTTCGCACATGGTCGTGTGTAAAATTAGACCCAGTATGACTGAAAGGCAAAGTCAGAACTAAAATGCATAGAGATCACTGAAAAAACAGCTTCTCTTGGGATTATCTCTCAAATGTAACATAACTCAGTCCCTGCTGCTTTGGGCAGGAAAGTTGAAACAAATGACCTTTTTAGTAAGACAGTTTTCCCTATTTTGTTCAAATAAGAAAACACGAGTCCCAGCTGTAGGGTCCTCTTTAGGAGAGAGAGGACAGGGAATAATATAGGGTTGATTTATGTGAGAGGAGGAGCTGACCCTTAGCCTGAGCTCAGAAGGGGCTGGAGGGCCATTGCCCTGTGCTTTCCTCTGCGGAGTTTGGAGCAGAAGTTCATTGCTGTTGTGCTGGCTGCTCCTGGGAAGCTGAACTGCCCTGGGAGTCTCAGACTGCTCTTCGCAGGCATGAGGAGTCATAGACACCCATTGGCACCTTGAGCTCCAGCTCCCTCCCTAATGCAGGACCTTGCAAACTTTGGGAGCAGCAGTCGTTTAGGGGGCTGGAGATTGAAGTTCACCACCAGCAGGGTTCATCAGTTCCCAGAGCTGGCACAGCCTGATAATTGCTTTAGACCAAATGCTTATTCTCCAGCCGCAGCTTTGCCACATGCTAGGAATGACTTCTTTACTGACTTACTCCTTTCACTGAAGGATGACCACAGCCCTGCTGCTCTGTAGTCCTCACATAACCCCCCTATGAAGGGAGAGCACCTTACTTTTTGTTTTGTTTTTGTTCAGCTCACTATCTCATCAGCTACTCAATTATTCTTCAATCAGATACTCTCTTTTTCTCCTACGCTCTAAGAAGCGTAAACCTATTTTCTGATTCAAACTTATTTAAACGTTTGCTTTTCTGAGACATAATGCAATTTAATGGAATCCTTGACTACTGCATATACTAATTATTGTTATCTCTACATTATACTTTACTACATTGCTTTAAACTATTGTTTTCTTATTGATGGGTATTTCAAGCCATTCTTTAATAGCTATAAAGGAACATAGTGAATTGCAATAAAAGCATTGTAAGATAGGTTTTATCCTTTTGAAAAACAAGATAAGAAAGTACATTGCAAAATACACTAATATTTTGAAATGACACTATAAGAATTGGGGTCTTGTGAACCTAAAGATTACCAATAAGAAGGCTGTATATTTTTTAATGACGTATTTTTCAAGCTGATGTTGAAGGGTCAGTATGAAGTAGGCATTGCCAGTGCAAGACACTTGGGAACAATGTGTAAATGTATACAAAGCTGTTTTGAGGGATAAACAGAGATATATGTCCCATATGATTTTAAAAAAATCCGAAGTAGATTAAAGCCTGTCATTCCCTCGAATTCTGGTGGCACTGAGGCATGCCTATAAATTGCAGAGGGCACTTAGTATCATCTTTACACCTCTAAAGACATTTTGAAAACCTTCCTTACTGTGTCAACCCTAAAGATCCCCACTATATAGCCCTTGATATGACTTCTCTCTGAACTGGAAAACTTCTGAGATGCTGCTTGCATGATGTGATAGTTCATGCTCTTGATGAGCTTGAGTTCTAGTCTGTATTCTGGTATCATAATTTTTTATTATTATTATGACTATAAATTTTATTACTGCAGTAAACAACTATACTTATCTGGAAGAAAAATGAGTTCTTTCCACCAGTGAAAAGAAACGAAACAAATCAGAAATTAAGCAAAAGCATACAACAGTGTTGCTTTCACATTCCTTCTATTTAATTTGAAAGAATGCCCCTTTTGTGCTGACACTGAGGTTGTATTAACACGGGACTAGCCCGCTAAGGTAAACACTACCTTAGTAGGAAATTTTTGCAGGGTTAATCAGTTCTCTGGTATTATCTCCAGCCCTATTTACTCTTTTCAGACCAGCCCTATCTGTTTAACATTCTTTCCATGATTTTACTTCTTACAACTTTACAGGTATTGTTTGCTTTCGCTTATTAATTTATTTTACAATATGAAGAGAAAGTATTATTTTCTGATTACAGTATATAATTCTGCTTCAACTATGGGTTTCTCCTATTGGCAACAGTATTCTGCCACGTTTTCCAAAATACATTGTCTAAACAATTCTTGTTGCAGCTTACTTTTCATAAGCAAGGAGCAAAAGGAGGAGAGAGATCTAATGCTCCTCTGATGCTTTTTGATGTATCACTGCATAACAGAAAACACATCAAGAAGGAGCATATAGGTCTCTTTCATATATTTAAAGTGTTTCTTTGAAATTTTTGAGACCAACAAAATATTTCACTTTTTTTGAATTAGAGAATTGTGAGAGAAAGGAAACGGATTAGCTTACTTAAACAATAAGAAAACACCAAATACACAAACAGAAAATTGCACCTAGAGCATTTCCACAGAAATGACTAGATTCGCATCCATGTGATGAAGATCCAAATGGTCCTTGGGAAGGTCAAACCGGTAGCTGAGCTGCATCATTCAGGATCCACTTCTCATTCCACGTAACAAATATTACAGAAATTAAAGACTAAAGGAGATATGCTATCCCAGTGACTCAATCAAATGGGATTTGAAAGTTCTTGCTCTGGGAGTTATCAGGAGGTGATGGTCACTAGACAAGCTAAAAAATGTTTATTGCAACAGTAAGGCTCTCAAAGTGAATTTCCCTCTTAGAGGTTGTTACCTAAATAAATTCAGACTATATAATCTAGCAAGATTGTAAGGCATTAATTTTAGTATTTCTAGAAAATGAAGACCCTGAACTCTGAAAATAAAAAGCCTGGAATGAAAGACATATCTGTTCAAATTAGGGAGCTGAATTCAAGGCTTGACTTCAATAAATTTTGAAAAACTTGAAGGTGGACATGATGGGCAATAAAACACCTTTGCCTATATTCTCTGAAGCAGGTTGTCACCACACAAAGTAGCTAAGAGAGTTCTAAGAAACTATAAACCAAATAATGCAGGTCATCCTAGTATAAGGTCATATCCCCTCTGTGTTTCTGAAGAAAATTCACCTTTCATATCAAAATATTTATGCTGTAAGTTCTAAGAAACTTACTATACTATGTCTAAGTGTCTCATATTTGCTCTCTCACTAATTAATATTGTATGTAATATTGGGATTCCTCTTCTGTTTAGAAATAACACTTGTTACTGGTAATGGGAGTCATAGTTGCTTATTAAAGAAGAGTAGATGGTCAATTAAGCTGCAGTTTGCCGAGCAGTGGGTTAAAATATATGGCACATTCTCAACTTTAAATTTCATAGATGATATGTTTGCACTGTTGAAGTCAATTAAAATTTTGCCACTGATTTCCAGTGGTGAGGGTTCCGCAACACAGGTTTGAACTGTAAAAGAAATTGTTAGTATTTTAAGGCATTTAATGGCTGAATTCTGTTTATTTTTATTTCCCTTGGTTGCTTCATGTTGACCAAGAGAAATTCATTCAGATGACTTTGTGATCTGATAGTTTAATGAATATGATTTAGACATATGAGACAACAGTTCAAATCATATGGCACTGCTTTCAGTTTTCAAACTTCCCTTTTATAACCAAGGGGTTTTTAGCATAGCAAAGTAAAAAATTCAGATACATACATTCCACCACAAACATAGGAATATCAAACAAATAAAAACAGATATTCCAAATATATTGTAATAATTATCTGGCTTTGTGCAAATACACAACATATAGATATGCTTTACATATATCTGCTATCTCCCTCATTAGGAAATGAGCAAAAGTGGACAATTTTAAAGAACGTTCACAAAACTGTAGTACAGAAAATCAAGCTGCAAGCTGAGACCCTGCCTGCCCATTTTTGCCTAAAATTACTTTCCCTAACAACGATAATAATCCCTGAAAATTTTAGTTTAAAGGATGTATTGATATCGTCAAGCTATTTATGTACTTCACTAAGTTGTTATGAAATTGAACATGTATTTTTATTTTACAGTGTATTAATTTTGAGATTTACATTTTTTTTTTTAAAAAAAAGAAAATTTTATGCCTATTTGAAGTTAAAGGACATCATTTAACTCACAATGTCATTGCAGCAAGCAGGGTAGTTAAGCTACCACATCGTATTTGATATGACAAAATTACTTCAGCTGTTATATATTAATATGCATATGTGGACTATAGTTTTAGAGAATTAAAAGGAGATATTTTTTTTAATCTAAAGATATTTCTTGTGTCGTTTCGGTTTTAAGTTCTAGAAAGTCAGCTTGGCTATTTTCGTTATTTTGTAAAGTTGAGAGAAAAACATTTATCACTATTAAATGCAGTGCAATATACTATTTACATAATGACATACAGAATAGGCACGTGGGTATTGTATTTTAGACTGTGTTGTTCTCGCATAATTTTTCCATGCAGTATACAGTTTTCCTCAGTGAGGGAATACTTCCAACATATTCACAACACCAATACACTCCAAATATTTGGATCACTCTGAGATGTTAAGGGAGTTACTTCATGAGACAGATCGCATGCTCTTGTTTCTCTGAGAAAATTAAGTGATACCTTAATTAATGCTGAATTGCAGTGGAATTCCATGTGAGTACTTGCAACACTCACAGGCTACAGAATGAGTTAATAATGATCAGTGTTATTACAGTGCATACCAAATGAGTTAATAATGCCAGCACTCTTAAAATGAAGTGTTATTCAGGGCTGTGGTAGAACACATAAGGTTAAATATTATGTGATGAAAGGCATTATGCTCACAGCAGGAAGAAGCAAAACTCAGTCTCTGTAGCTCCACACTCGCAAGCACGGTGTCTGCTAGCATCACACACACTTCATATTTGAACAAGTCAGATACACATTTTCCTGCAGCAACAGTATTCAGCAGCACTTGCTAG
Source organism: Forpus xanthops (assembly GCA_032466535.1). NCBI lineage: Eukaryota > Metazoa > Chordata > Aves > Psittaciformes > Psittacidae > Forpus > Forpus xanthops. Next base: position 14,610 of record JASSUY010005841.1, on the reverse strand, counting down.
CCACAGTTAACTTTACAGGAGGAAAAAACATACCTCAGAGAAGAGGTATTTTGTAGCAGCACTCTGAAAGTCCCTTTCTCTTATACAGCTTTTTTTGAGATAACTATAATGTTAAAACAGCCCACTGACTGGGTACTGGAGACAGAAAGAACACCTGAATCTCCCACAGTATGCTGCCCCAAGTCATGTTGTTGCTTACCAGACACTGTGGGCTCTAGCTGGAAAGGAATTATAAAATACAACAACCTGGCTTACCTAATAAATTATTGCTTTGCAGCCTTCTGAAGACAACCTGCCTCAAACTGATTGTGAAATTTTTGTATATCACAAGAATCAGTAGCTATTATAGATTTGTAAGATGTCAAAGCATCAAAGGATTTGATAAGACATAATTATTTTTATATCCACTACTTAAAAATACGCTGAAATGAATTTAGGTTTTTTTAGCAGCTAGTGGGAATTGTGCTTACAAATCTGGAAATTGCTGCTGGCAAATGTAAGTCTTAAAGAAAGGAAAAAAGCTTTTAACTTCCACTCATCAGGTTTGCAATAAATGAATGCCTTTTCCTTATGAGGGCTAGGCTCCGATCCATGTGTACTTCCAGCAGCGTCACTGAAATCCTTCAGTGCATTCCACGCTCATAGGCATGGCCAAGAGATAAAAATTTACCCTCTAAACTTTGCCTGGTTCTTCACTGGCTCTCATATTGCCTGTAATTACAAACACATAAAATACACTAATCCCTGGTGGGATTAATGGAGGTGAAAGGATAACATGAGGACTTCCTGCACTTTTCTCTACCTTAACCCTTCATATCTTATCTCTATCTAGAGATGCGTGTACTGCTTATCATGCGTGCACCCACCTTTACACGTGCATTGCATGGCTGCAGGTTTTGCTGAAGACGAGCAAGCACATACTTGAAACTGTGTTGGTGCTTAACTCCTGTGCTCTTCAAGGAAAGCATGCAGCACCACTTTCCCAGTTTGAGTTTTAAGGTTTTTAGCAGTATCAGTCTACTTTTTGCAAAAGCAGGCCCATTGCTTTAATGTATGATAGTTCTGTGCAGTACTTCTGCCAAGTTCTCACAGGTTGCCTTCTATTTGAAAATCTCAGTCTCCTTTTAAGCAATTTGCGATATCTTACATTATATCAAGGATTATTTTGTATTACATCTTTATTAGATTACCCCACTTCCATGCATTCTAGACAGAAGCTAAAAATACCTAATTTGCTTTGAAGAAATACCCCTCACAGTTCTAGATTAAATGCAATTATTTTGGTTTGAAAATAAGTAAACAACAGAAATCAAAACAGTCAGTAAAATAGATAGCACAAGTTAGACTGGCGCCAGGAAATTATTAATGAACTGGAAGGAATATCCTTTATGGAACACCTATGGTATCTGACCTGTCTACACTTATGATATTCGAAGTCATGATTTTCAGACAACCAGCAAGAGTAAAATTTATCACTACTAGCTACACTTTTAACTCAGAGTACATTACAACCTTTACATATAATTTACAATTTTGAAGACGTAACTAAGAGCTGACTATGCACATCACAGGCTTAATCCTAGTATCTGACTTTATCAAATGATGGGGTTCTCTTTCATTGCTGTGCTCTATGTTATTGTGGAAATCAGTAGCATTTCCAATATACTATACATGGACCAGTATTAAAGGCTCTTCGAAAACCATAGTCAGTCATACCCTACTCAACCCTTTTATGCTTCTATTAGGATCCTTTGAAAACCATAGAGTGCCCTCTGTTGATGAGAACGTATTCTTTCAACATACTAAAGGTCTCGCACAGCAAATGTTAGTTTCATCTTTTCCAGTGCTTCAGTTCAAAAAAATTGAAATGAATTTTGCAAAAGTAAAGCTGTTTACTTCACGACTGATGTTAGAATACAGAAATATAGCAAAAAAAACCAAACCACAACCTGCTACATTGCTAAATATTTGCACATAATACTGCTGATGAGAAAGATACATACCTGGCAACGCTAGTTGAAAACAATTTCTTTCCCTGCGTGTGCATGTGTATGCACATGTCTGTAGATTGGTGCCTACTGTCCCAGACATATTTGGACATGTTTCTAGTAATATAATGAAAAATAGTATTTTCAAAAACTTGATGCAAACAGAGATGCCAAACGCCACAGAATACAGTGAGCTACAAAAAAGTGTAGTAACTGGTGATTACTTAATCCTACCATGTTCTCCCAAAAAGAAATACAGCTGAGTGCAGCTTTTAGCTCCCATCTTGTCTCTGAGTGACGCAGAAAAATTGATGGCCTGGCTTTCTGGCAACTCTTGGAAAATAAGTTCCAGCAAGCCTTGATAAAACAGTAAATTTTATTGCAATTTCTGAGCAGAAATTCATGGGAGGATGAGAATAGTTTTGGGGGTTTGTTTGGTGTTTTTTTTTTTTTTTTGTTTTTTGTTTTTTTTTTTTTTAATCTTTCTTTTCTCATCTGTTTGTTGTCTGAGTGAAAGCACTGTTATACTTAGGACTGTTCCATATGATAATTGATTGAAGATGTCAACACTGAAAATGATTGATTCGCAGTAAGAAATGTTATAAAAGAACATATACTCTTAAATACTTTATTGAAATGCTGAGAACAGACTCACTTCATGGTGAATCTTGAGATAAATAATAACGCATACTTAATATGGTAGCTAATTAAATAGTTCAATTTATCTTGTGTCTGTATCATTGTACAGTTAATGATTCATTTGTAGGAGTAATTACTTTGTGCTATTTTGTAATAAAGGAAAACCAATTTTCATTCTTCTGCAGCCATTTGAACACATACTAAAAAAAAGGAAGAGTTGTATAGTTTTATTTTACTGTATTAGGACTTCCATATTAACTGCTGAAGAAATATGTTCTAAAGCTCAATATCTGCATATTCAGAAATATGATAGTAACTATGAAGACATACAGGAAATTCACCTTTTGAATAAGGATAAATTGCTAGAAAATACAGTAAGTTACGTCTAGTGCAAAACATATAGACCTAAGCAGAAGTCTGGAAATTAAAGAGGAAACATACAGAAACTCTATTCTTCAATGATCTTTCCTTCTGCAAGATTTATTTTCCAAATGTGATTTTTTTTTTTCTGATGCTGTAATTAAAACATATCTTCATGAAATCGATGTTTTATTAAATTGAGAATATCTTAATACATGCTTTTAAAGTACATTTACCAGTACTGTTTTTGCATATAATCTTTTGTCGGGTTCACAGATGAAACCCATTTCAGTTCCCATTTCATTTTGAAATGAAATATCTCAAATATATTTTTGTGGTAAGAAAAAAGAGAGAATAAATGTCAAAAGAAAAACATGAGTGCGTGTTTTGGAAAATTAACTACCTAGGTTAGCATTCATAGTGATTGTCATTTATTTGTTTTGAGATCTTAAAGGCTTTATACTTTCATACACATTTTTGGTAACTACTACTGAAAAGTAAATTAATTTTTTTAAATAATATTTAATAACATACAAGAAAAAAAAGGAGTAACCAGATAATACCCCTTGCATTTTTTAAAAAAGGAAAGTCTCATATTCATGAAAAATAATACAGTATTCTATTGCAAAGCTGAAATGGAAAAAAAGAAAAAAAAACACCACTTTGAAAAGTGTACATTTAAAATATTTCCCTTGGCTTATCCGAATAATTTAAAAGGATTCCCTCATAAATAATGGAAGCAATATGTACAAAAAACTTTCAGTATAGAAGACTAATTGCAGAACATCCCCGTAATGCACAAAATATATTCTTATTTTCCTACTTGTTCCAGTAGCCACAAGAGGGCAGTCTGCTTTTGTGTGTAGCGTCGTTTAATCACTGGAAGTAGTATATGGATATCATTTTCTCAAGTATATTCTATTTTTTTTTTTTATTTTTACTTTTTCTTCCTATTTCCAAGATAGTATATTTTACCACTGTACATAATGTACATAACCGATGAAATGATACCATAAAAAATCCTTAATGAGTTGCTATGCTTCTACAACTTCACCCACTCAATTGACGCATCCCTGTGGCAATTGCACTACTGGAGCTCTTACAAACACGTTTTGTTGAGTTGAAAATATGTGACACAACCAAACTTACCACCGATGAGGTTTGTTTCATGGAGAGATTGAATTCTGAGACAGCATTAAGCAGAAGCAGGACTCACATTAGAAGCACGTGCAGACCTTCTTTGTTAGCTGAGAAGACAGACTAAACTGAAGACAGATAGTGCAGGTATAACCACACCTCCATGGAATCTCATTTTTATTGTTAGGCTATGCCTTGACTGTGTAGTGTTCTACAGTTAACAGCTAGTTGTAAGTTGTACTCCTTCTACCTGCCCCTAAAATATATATTCTATTAATAATTTTAAATGTGATACATAACAGCCCAAACATAGCGTTTTTTCAAATACGTATTATCTACTGTAATATATAATTTTTTGTGCTGTACTTACATAAGGAATATGAGGAAAAGTTAATAGGTATATTTTCAAGCTAGACACAGAAGACTCCCTTGGTTTTTAGGTATCTTAGACTATGTATAGCTTTAAACCATACACGACTAATCTGCTAACTAGATTTTCAAGCAAGCTTTCCAAGAAGAAAGCTGTCCAGGAAATACACAGTGCAGTCTTCTTTATGCCCAAACATCACTCATTTTCAGAGGTGCTTTTCCCTGAGAGCTGTGTTGCAGTGAGGGAAAGGATGCTGATGTTTTCCACCTTTTCAGTTTTTGACAGTCTGTCTCCACCTGGAAGACTTTTCACTGCATTTTGTCATTACCAAAACCACGAGTAAGCTTTGCCCTTTAAGCTTGCCCTTTACCAGAGCAGTACTGGGTCCTGGTATACAGTGTCACATAGAAAAGAAGGATAACATTCACTATGTGTTTTATCTATGGTGTATTCCAGATGTGTACCATCTTTCCACCAGCTACAGTTCAGATGCTCAAGAAAGTGGGTAGGATTTCCCTGATGGAAACTTTCCCTCAGGAAACCCTCCCCCTGGAAACCCTCAAAGACATTTCCTTCTTCATGCAGACTGAAAAGGTCTGCTTTTTCATCTCAAATTGCTTAAATTTCAGTCTTTTGTTACATGCTTGAACTAGGTGGATCTTGCATGCAAGAATTTCTAGCAAAAGCTGCTAGGACAAAACTCTATAGAGATCTGGAGGTGTAGAAAAGAGTTTTGTGAGACAAAGACAAGCAGTCAAGAAACATGAATTTTATAACATAAATGGTGTTTTCTGCATGACAACATCCCTGGTGTGCTGCTTGAATGATATCAGAGACCTCAAGTGTTCATAGACTATTAAAACGTAGGTATGACACTTTCATGGTTCCCACAAGGATTGTACTGTTCATGGCATAAATGGAGTAACAAGTACTAAGAAGCTGGGGATATTACTGTAATATCCAGTGTGATACCTGTGATAAATGGTTATAAGAGATAAAGAATTAAAAGCACAGTCACTCAAACTGAAATGTAAAGAGGTAGATTTCATAACACTGATTTTTCTTTTCTCTGTCCTAGTGACTTTGGTTTCATGAAGGAAGTGAAACACAACCAGAGCAATAAGCTGGGCCTAATACAGTGGAGTGCAGAAAATTCCCTTTATGGCCTTGACAAGTATCGTTTGATAAATTCCATGCCCTGATCCTACTACCAGTCTTTGTAGATGTGCATCAGGTTACTATTTTTGTAAAGCATTTCACAGTTATATGTTGATCACATAATTGGCAAAATAAGCTACAGCATTCTTCTCCCTCTAGAGGGGGAGGAGGAAATGAATTAGGGGTTTGATTTGGTTTGGGAGTAATTCAGAGGGGCAAACCTATTTACAAAATCATAGCTGTTAGAAAGTGAAATAAAGTCAGTGGTTGCTGGATGAGACTAGATTCATTCAGATGTTCCTCTCTAGTTTTCTGTCGTTACTCGTGGTCACTCTCCATCCAGCAAGTCAGCCATAACAGGAGATGACATGAGTCCAGTGCCTCCATTGGCAGTAGCTGCCGAGACTTAGGTCCTCCACACCCCATGCAAGAAAGCAGCTGTGGGTTGGGCTATACTGTTGGCAGCATTTCTTCAACCAGCTGCTGTCCCAGCCTGGTATCTGTGTACTTGTTTCAAAACTGACCCTTCTCTGAGTTATGGACAAAAAAGGAAGAGCAATCTGCTTATGTACTTAAATATGTGCAGCTCTGGTGTTTGTCTGTATTGAAATATGAGCAGCTCTGGAAAAGAAGAAAACCAGTGTTTTGAGAGGGCCTTCAAGCTTGAGTCCTTGATCAAAGAAAGCACAACAGCTGGAGGTTTCATTTCCTTCATTGCAACGCTCATCACCTGTGCTGTTTGAATACAAAGGAATTTCCCCTGCTCCACTGCCACTGCCTTTGTATAATTTTGTATTCTTTATAGCAAAATTATCAGGAAAGGGCAGGACCTCAGCAACAGCCACAGCATTGATGGCAGCTGCTGGAAGCATGCTGAATTATACAGAACAGTCTGCTACTATGGCAAGTAATTCTTTTCTCGTTTGAAACTAGAAGACAAAGAGTTGAAAATTGCTACTGGCTCTAAGTAATGAAAACACAAAATATTCCTTTCATACTGAATGCATCAAAAGGTAAAAGTGTATTAAGTCTCAAGTCAAATGATTTCCCAATTAGTCAGCCAGGTTTGTATCCATGAAAAATGCAAATTACAGATGAGTGATGAGATCTTGTACGTGTTACTGTCTTGCAGTCTCAAACTTTTTAGCTAGAACAGTAATAATAAATAATGCTTCTAAGTGCTCATGCTGTGAAATTGCTTGCTGTTGTGAATACATCTCTTCGCTACCTGCAGGTGTGACAGTAAAAGTACAAGCACTGTTAATCACCCCTAAAGCGGTGAAACAGGAAAGATCCTTCCCGCCAGTGTCTTTCATGCAAACACAGTGAAATTAGATGTTATGTTCAGAAGCTCAACAGTACACCTGTTTAGAGACTGGATGTATCAGATACTCTTTCCTTTGCACTAACCCTTCTCTCCTGCCTCTTAGAAAAGCCCTTACTTAATGCAGGAAAGTGTTCTGACCATTTTTAAAGAAAACAGGCGGAAATGTTCTCACATGTCTAGCTATGAAGGGACCAGCCCTGCAGGCTCTATGTAGTCCTTCCCAGCAGGCAGGTGGTGTGGGTGGCTGCTACACAGCTCAGCAGTAACTCCTCTTCTCAAGAGTACTGAAATGGCAGCCTTGAAGTATAAGTCTGCCTTCGATCTACAGATATCAGTTCTCAGGCTAAATCTTTGCTTTATTTCTTGTATCCCCCTGATGCTTTGGACTCACCATACCATTTGTCCAGAGGTTTAGCTAATGCCAGCAGAGTTTATACTCGGTAATACGTATTTATGTTCATTCAAATTCAAGGATGTTCACTGTCCCCACTGTTGCAGGCTCAGCTGTGATCCACTGATTAGGCCATTCCATTATAACACTATTTCTATGAGATCTCTTAGAAGTAATCCACTGACTCCCTGTTGAGCTGCAGGCTTTCCCAGATGATGTCTGCACATATTGCTATTTTGTTTACTCTTCCTTACAGAGTAAGGGTGTCATGCAGAAGTTAAGAGTCAATCTAATTTGTTATGCAGGTATTTCATAGGTGAAGCATATGATACTGCAAATATATCTAATGTGTTATAGAACACAGTTTTGCATAGTTAATTTTTTTTTTTTTATTTAATCCCTTTAGTTGATGATCTCTGATTCTTTAGCTAATTTCATACATCATCTAACCCCTACCTCTTATCTTCGGCCTTAAACTTGTCAGAGTACTCTATACAATGATGTTTGACAAAACAGGTCTGATATCTTTGTAAAGGGGCAATAGAGGTTCAACACATGTGCAACCTGTGTTGAATATTTGAATTTCGAATTTTTCCCTCTTGAATATTTTTAATTTTTCCAACTTGAATATTTACATCTGTAATTTCCAGTTTTGGAAGGGAAGTTTTGTATTCTTTCCACAGCTCAGTAAACTGCCTTTTTTTTCTCATATGAAAACAAGATTCATCTGAGTTGCTGGTACTAACTGTAGGCGTCTTTTCACTCCAGGTTTTGGGGAAGAGTGGAAAATCTTTATGCAACTGTGCTTTGATGTTTTGTGTTTTTAAGGGGAGAGAGCTAATTGAAAAATAGGAGATCTGATAAAACACACAAGCAATGTTGATTCTTCTGACCTTCCCGAGTTCTTCTTGGTAGCCCTGCTCCATACTTTCCCTAGCTGTCATACATGAGTGATAATATTATGGCTCTAACACATTGGTCTAGTGAGTTTTATTTCACTCAGGCTTGAAAAGTGCTTTGAGAACCTTCCTGATGTCAGCGAAACAGAAGAGAGGCTTTTTTTCTTTTTTTTTTTTCCTTTTTGTTATTGTGCCTGGAAATTATAATGTTTAAATAAAAATTATTTATATTCAAATTTGCTTTGAAAATAAAGAAATGAATGGGGTATTTTGCAATCAAGATCACGTCATATTTGTAAAATTTGCCTCATGCATGGAAAAAAAAATCATATGATAGTTCTATGACAGTTACACAATAAAAAATAATTTAATTTATCTCACACACAGTTATTTTTCTTAGAATAATAGAATCATAGAATAGTTAGGGTTGGAAAGGACTTCAGATCATCTAGTTCCAACCACCCTGCCATGAGCAGGGACACCTCCCACTAAACCATGTCACCCAAGCCTATGTCCAACCCGGCCTTGAACACTGCCAGCAATGGAGCATTCACAACTTCCCCGGGCAACACATTCCAGTGCCTCACCACCCTTACAGGAAAGAATTCCTTCCTCAGATCCAATCTAAACATTCCCTGTTTAAGTTTGAACCCGTTATCCCTTGTCCTATCACTACAGTCCCTCATGAAGAGACCCTCCCCAGCATCCCTATAAGCCTCCTTCAGATACTGGAAGGCTGCTATGAGGTCTTCACGCAGCCTTCTCCAGGCTGAACAGTCCCAACTCTCTCATCCTGTCTTCATAAGGGAGGTGTTCCAGTCCTCTGATCATCCTCGTGGCTCTCCTCTGCACTTGTTCCAACAGTTCCATGTCCTCTTTCTGTTGAGAACACCAGAACTGCACACAGTATTCCAAGTGAGGTGTCACGAGAGCAGAGTAGAGGAGGAGGATCACCTCTCTCGACCTGACGGTTGCACTCATTTAATGCAGCCCAAGATATGGTTGGCTTTCTGAGCTGCAAGAGCACACTGCCGCCTCGTGTTCATTTTTTCATTGACTAACACCCTCAAGTCCTTCTCCTCAGGGCTGCTCTGAATCTCATCTCTGCCCAATCTGTAGCTGTGCCTGGGATTGCTCCAACCCACATATAGGAACTTTTACTTGTTATGCTTAAACTTCATCAGGTTGGCATCAGCCCACCTCACAAGCATGTCAAGGTCCCACTGAGTGGCATTCCTTCCCTCCAAAATGTCAAGTGACCCACACAGCTTGTTATCATCAGGAAACTTACTTAGGGTGCACTCAATCCCACAGTCCCTGTCACCAACAAAGATGTTGAACAAGACCGGTCCCAACACCACTCATTTCTGGTCTCCAGCTGGGCATTGACAACAACTCTTTGTGTGGTGAGTCTGATGGGTCTGCAGTTCCCCAGCTATTCCATTTTCCCTTTCTTAAAAATAGGCACTATATTTCCCTTTTTCCAGTCATCAGGAACTTCACCTTACCCCCATGATTTTTCAAATATGATGGACAGTGGCTTAGCAGTTCCATTTACCAGCTCCTTCAAGACCAGTGGATGGATTTCATCAGATCCCATGGACTTGTGCACATTCATGTTCTTGAAGTGGTCTTGAACCAGATTCTCTCCTACAGTGGAACTAGGATCTTCATTCTCACTGTCCCTGCATCTGCCTTCCAAGACTTGGGTGGTGTGTCAGAGCGTTTGCCGGTGAAGACCGAGGCAAAGAAGTCATTAAGAACCTCAGCCTTCTCCAAATCCAGGATAGCCAGCTCTCCTGATAGCTTCCGAAGGGGGTCCACATTGTCCCTAGTCCGTCTGGTATTTGCAATGTAACTACAGAATCTCTTCCTGCTGTCTTTCACATCCCTAGCCAAGTTTAATTCCAAGTGGGCCTTAGCTTTCCTAACCTGGTCTATGGCTTCACACACAACATCCCTGTATTCTTCCCAGGCCACCTCTCCTTGCTTCCACCTTTTATAAGCCTCTTTTTTCCTTCAGATTTTATTCAGCAGCTCCTTATGCATCCAAGGAGATCTCCTGGCCCTCCTGCTGCCCTTTCTTCTAGTTGGGATGCAACACTCCTGAGCTTGTAATAGATGATGCTTGAATATCAACCAGCAGACTTGGACCCCCTGCCCTCTAGGGCTATATCCCATGGAACCTTATTATACAGGTTCCTGAAGAGACCAAATTCTGCTCTCTTGAAGTCCAGGTCAGTGAGCTTTCTGCATGCTCTTCTCACGTTCCTGAGGATCTTGAACTTAAACATCTCATGATCGTTGCAATCAAGGCTGCCCTGGAGCGTCACACAACCAGCTCTTTCCCTGTTGGTGAGGACGGGGTCAAGCATAGCTCCTCTCCTTGTCAGCTCCTCTATTTCTTGCAGAAGAAAGTTGTCTTCCACACAATTGAGGAACCTCCTGGATAACTTCTGCCAGGTTGTACTGTCCCTCCAACAGGTATCAGTGTGGTTGAGGTCCCCCATGAGAACAGAGGCCTGTGAGCGTGAGGCTGTTCCTATCTGTCTATAAAGTGCTTCATCTGCCGAGTCCTCTTGGTCAGGAGGTCTGTAACAGATCCCCACAATAATGTCTCCCATCGCTGTTCTCCCTTTAACCCTGACCCACAAACTCTCTGTTGACTGCTCACCTGTACCCAGACAGAGTTCCATACTCTCCAGCCTATCCCTAATATAAATAGCAACTGCCCCTCCCCGCCTGCCAAGCCTGTCTTTTCTGAAGAGCCTGCAACCTTCCACTTCAGCACTCCAGTCATAGGAGCTATCTCATCATGGTTCTGTGATAGCAATGGTATCATACCCCCATAGACATACACACATCTCTAATTCCTCTTGTTTGTTGACCAGATTACTGGCATTTTTATGGAGGTATCTGAGCAGAGCTTGAAATGAAGCCGGCTTTTTGGATGGAGCGGCTGGAATGTTCCTACATTGCTCCAAGCATTTATTATAGGTGCTGGTAACTGGGATTGTTGGAATGGAATGATGCTCCCCTCCCTTAATTGATAGACCTGTACTTGAGAAGAATTCTTTTTGGCAAAGCTGCATAACTGAAATATTAACATCACTTTTGAACATTCATAAAACTATAGAACTGGTTTTAAGCCTGATAATGCAGGTAATAAGTTTACTGTGCCGACTTCATTTTCAGTTAGTGAATTCCATTCTGTGTATCTTCATCACTCTCTGGTTTCAAATTCCATTCTTCCTGTCTTCATTACTTACTGGTTTCAGCTGACTCTAGCCGCAGTTTTCAACATGCGGTCTGAGGAGACTTAGGATTAGATGGACTATTTGTAAGACTTCCAAAATAGACAAATAACTTAAGCAAAGTCACTGTCATGAAATTAGAATTCATTTTGCAGACATCTTCCTGTTCAGAGGAAGATACTGGGGTGTAGACTGAAAAGAGTCATTGAAATATACTGGATCCAATTCAACTTACTTACAGTCTTTACAGAACATTTTTACCCCTCCCAGAGGCAAGGAAAGGAATTTCAGAGTACCTCAGAATAAAGCCCTGTAGGTCCACCTGATTAAACCATTGCCATAAGCAACCCATGGCAATTGCACTTCAATAATATACACATTTATTTAAGTGGGAATTAAGGTCTCGTTTACAGCAAGAGCGTAATCTTACCATCTAACATCATTAAAATAGGTTTTGTTCTAAATCTCTGTAGGTTAATCCTATTTATAAAAACTATTTTCTATGCTATTTACAATGAAGCTTGGTCATATCCACTGAGGAAAAGGAGAAAAAATACTTACAAATTTCATTTCAGGTGGATTCCTTCATTATTTTTCTATTCCCTCTATAAAGCTAGCAAATTTTTCATTAAAAATATTAATTCCTAAAATTTTAATAATACACTGAACTCCAGAAGTATGTTAAGTTAAAAGGAGGGTTGATGAGAAATGTTCGTAAGGTTACGTGGAGCTTCTAAGAGAATTTGCTCTTTTTCCTAAAGCAGAAGTTGTAAATATCTCAAAATCTCATGAAATTCAGTTAGTGAAAGTTCAGTTTAAAATAAATCCAAACTTGATGAATTAGGATATTTGAGAACAAAGCATTCAAATGATTTAGGATCTGCTCTACTGTGGTTTCAGAAGAGGTTTCATAGTCTTGGAGAATATCATCTGCTACTATTTCTGCCAGATTAGATCTATATTGCTATGTTAAGGCTACACTTCATGAAAAACACAATTTCTGCACAGCATCCATTACGTTTACCTTCAGAACTCTGTCTTTTCAGAAGAACTGGAGGCATGCAGCCCCTGACATGTATTAAAACACCAAGTTACTGAGGAAAGCAAAATTGGAAAGATGCTAAAATCTATTCTCTTTTACTGGTATTTCTTTGGTTACTTTTCAAAACATCTGAAGAAAGTAACAAGTTTTAGTGATTTCTTTCAAAAAAATGTTTCCACACTTTTTATAAAAAGTTTCTTGGAGTGAGAGGAATAGTACAGGAAATCTGCAGATATTGTCAAAATTTTGTTTTAAAGACATGAAGAGATTAAAATGAAATACTGCTGTCTTTTGTCAAGCAGGACTTTTTAAAACATTAATTGCAGGTTTCACTGCCATTAAGAACTTCAGGAGGCGTAGCTGATTACCTACATTTCAAAGGTAGCAAAAGCCCTAAGAGGACTCATAGAATACAAATTTTTGCCAGTTTTGTATGGAAGATCTGGAGGCTGGAAGCCATGTGTCTTACATATGTGACTGTGCAAAAGCACATGAATGGTACAGACACAGGTCTGCCTTTTAATCAGATCTTTTCAGAATTTCTCTTCTTTTGCTGTGGGTAAGGGCATATTTGTAGAAGGAGAGCAGGGGAAGAAGGAATACTAGTAAAGGATGATTATGATCAGACAAAGTCATTGTTTTGTCATAGGCTGCATGTAGGCCACCTGGGTGTATCACTAGCAGAAAAGCAGAGCCCTACAAAGGGCTGTCCACAGTGAAAGAAGACTGTTGTTTACCTTATGTTGCTATTACCATATATGCAGATGTATGCACAGAGGCAGATGATGGAAAACAGTTGGCAGCATGGTTTATGCTTGTTTGAATGACTGGCTTCTGAATCTCACCTAGTGCCTCACCACTGCTGCTGAGAACACAAGAGTCTCATTCATAATTTGAATCTTCTTTTTTTAATTATTATTTTTATCAGTCTTGCTTACAACCAGTTTGCATAGTAAAGTTAACAGGAAACACACAAAGCTTTGTTTTTCAACAAGAAGATGCAGTCTGCTTATAACGATTTCCATTTGACTTTGATATTATCTTTCTTGAAACATTAAAATTATATTTATTGGAACTAGCTCATACTAATCTTTAAAAAATCAGTGAGGGTATATCTAACTGCTATCAAATGCGAGACACAAACCCTCACTGCTCACTTTCTTAAATGACTAAAAATCAGATGGCTGTACCGAAGTAATAAAAATTCAAAACTAATATACCCAGTCATTCAGCTCTAAGCAGTGGTACTTAGCAGCATTTTACAGTTGGACTCTACATTTTGTAAAAATGAAGTCACATAGTCAATCTCATTACCTGAATGTCGTGAGTGGTTGTTGGATTAGGCGGCCATTGGAGGTCCCTCCCAGATGGAATACCTTTATTCTATTCCTTTTCTTTTTCTTTTTTATTTTCTTCTGTTCTGTTCTAATCTCTTTGTTGTCTCAGTAGAATACCTACAGTGTACACCCCACAACAGATTTCTCTCTATATATATTTAAATCACTCATTTTTAAGATAAAAAGCTTTTCAGAATCTCTGTTAATTCTAAATATTTAAAACTGTGAAAAAGTATTTCATTTCCAGAAATTGTTGACATAAACACAGGTGCATATCAGGAAGAATGATACATTTTCTGATTTTTGAATTTCAGTGTTTTAGTCAGTTTGCTAAATAACTAAATGATCTGGAGCTCTTAATGGGGAAATTTCATCTCATTGAAATACCTGTCGACATTTTCTGCATGATTTAAACCAGATGTTCGGTAACTTGCATGAAAAAGTAAGTATGATGAAATATAATTTTAAGTTCTTGCTTTCTGAAGGAAAATAGGTTCAAAATATCTGGAGGTTACTAACACGTAGGAAACAAAGCATGTAGACCAATCCTGAGTAATCTTGATACTGAGCAAATATCCAGATGCTGAGAAAAAGAGACACCCATTTGCATCCTAAAAAATTGAAACATTAATGTATGAAGACAGGATGAGAAAGTTGGGGCTGTTGAGCCTGGAGAAGAGAAGGCTGCGTGGAGACCTCATAGCAGCC
>JASSUY010005840.1:0-26764 GCA_032466535.1 Forpus xanthops | reverse complement strand
TAAACAGGGGAAGTTTAGATTGGATCTGAGGAAGAAGTTCTTTACTGTAAGGGTGGTGAGGCACTGGAATGTGTTGCTCAGGGAAGTTGTGAGTGCTCCATTGCTGGCGGTGTTCAGGGCAGGGTTGGACATAGCCTTGGGTGACATGGTTTACTGGGAAGTGTCCCTGCCCCTGGCAGGGGGGTTGGAACTAGTTGATGTTAAGGTCCTTTCCAACCCTAAGTGTTCTATGATTCTATGAAAAGTCCTTATTTCCCTGTAATCTCAGTGCTTGCATCATATACAGGTGGAAAAGCCGTACATGGGAGCCTAACACCTCTTTAAGGAACCACATAAGCAGTAACTGCCTTTACACATGATATTCAGGCTGCCCTAAACTAGGTTAACAAAATTTTAGCTGCTTAAGCTTAAAAAAAATATATAAGTTCATTTAAAAAAAGCCAAAGTTTTATTTGGGTTTCATTTTTTTCTCTCATACTTAATGTGACTTTCCTACGCTGCAGATATGTAGATATTTCAGGTAGGTGATTTGGGCCAAAAAAGAATATTCAACCTAAAAGAGCAGGAGTCAAAAAAAAAAAAAAACCAAACTGAACTTTCTTTTTCAAAGAAGGGACACAGGCAAAATTGTCCAATTTTCATGTAAGATTCATTACTAACTGCAATTCTGTGTAGTCATGAGGACCCCACAGCAAGTCTCAGGTGAGATTTGGGTTGAAAAATGTTTGAATTACATATACAACTACAGACCATTCCCTTAACAGAGATTAATTTTTGGCAGCTAGAATTCATTTGAATGTATCTATTTTCAAATAAAATGGAAGGAAATTCTAATTCTTTTACTCCATTACTGTTGTTAGATTGAATTTAGTCAACTACTCTAAAAATCAGGTTTTGCCACAGGAGTCAGGTTTAAGGTTTGTTTGTTTTTTTTTTCCTGTTTCAACAGTAGATGGCATTCCAAGCATCTCCTGCAGAAAATGCTTTCTTAGATGTTTGTACTATCACCAGCTGCTACAGTGAAATATGCAACCCTGGGCTCAGCTGCTAGCAGGTGAATTAAATAAAGTTCATTTTAACTCTGTAATTAATTTGAAATGCATTAGTAATTACTTTGGTCTTGATATGTTATTTTGCCTGTTAATAAGGATTTTATAACATTGCTCACTATAGTATATCCACCAGGTGTAATTCATATATACTAAAGAGCTTAACAACTACATCACAGATACTAAATTAGTATTTCTCAGACTGTCACATTTAATTGTGTGAAACTGGCTCAGATTTCTTTCAGAGTGTCGGCAATCCTAGGATTGCTTGCAGAGGAAATAACAGGAACAGAAGGAACTAATATCATGAATTTGTTTTTATTCTCAGCCTCTTCAAAATCAGCCTTACAGAGAGTTACTTTGCAAGGCAGAATAATGTCCTAGATCTACTCATACATGAAGCTCTGAATGACTATCCTGCTTATAAACAGCAGTACTGGCAATATAAGTACTTCATTAGTGAGAGGCCAGCTTACTAAAAGCAAAAATGTACAAAATCCTTGCAAAACAGAAACACAATACAGCTTCTGCTATGAAAACAAGATTAGAAACTAACATTTAAACAGGAAATTAAAAACCAGGAGAGGAGAAATAAATGAGAAATATAACAGTAATGCAGAATCTGTTGGTCCATGCAAATTTTGTGACAATACTTTCATACAGATTTCTTTAATCTAGGATAGTGTTATTCCTACTGGCACAAACTTTACTGTGCCATATTCTTGTTGAAGAACAGAAAATGCAATTACATATATCAGAGGTATGCCCATGCCTAATGGCAAATTCATCAAGAAATCATTCATTTTTGCTGAGTTGCTGTTCACAAAGATCTTGAGAGGTGAAAATTATCATTATTAAGGAAAACTTCCAAAGTACCTTTGGAAGAAATAATTCCAATATTCTTAAGGCCTTCTGTAATGAAAATAAATTGTAAAATACTATTTTTTTCTGATACTACAATTAATTGAACAAAACTACAAATGCAACACTTTTAGCTTACTTTTAACTCCCTTTCTATTCTCCAGTATTTATTACTTTATATCTGGGAAATCACTAGAAATTACTGTGATACAATCTCATATATCTGTGATAAAATCTATTTACATAGGATAACTGAAGTGAATACAATGCCCAGCTGACATGGTACTGAAAGAAAGCCCAACTGGTTTTCTTAAGAAACTGATGTGGCCTGGTGATTCATTTGATGTGTGGAAGAGCCAGAATTATAGAGTATTATTATAAATTGTCTGCATAACTAGCTATAGTAACACAGTTTACAACAGTGGAAATGTTCTTTTCCGTAGGTTTTATAATCAATGTTCCACTAAGAAATAGAAGATATCAGTCTACCATTTTACAGAAGTTCACTATTTCTGTCTACCTGTTTCCTTTCATCAGCGCTCTGTTGGTACTTGTTGATATTTGCATCTTTATTTTCAGGTGAGTTAAAGTTAGATAATACTTGAAAAATACCAAATTTTTCTAGACTTTTTATGCTTATTTTTCTGAGTCCCATTGCCTTCTACTATTTGCTGCATGAATAAGGCTCTCCTAATCTGAAGAGTTGATTTAAATTGACAACTTCTGTGGAAATTTTTATTTCTTTACAACTACCAAGTAAAGTGATACTAACACTTTACTACAGAAGCAAATTAAAATGGAGTGTTGTAATAGCTAACAATTATTTTTATCTAATGACCAGGCGTTAGGATTAGGAGATTAATAATTTTGGGTAAGGGTTAAAGGGAGAAGAACGATGTGAGGCATTATTGTGGGGACCTGTTACAGACAGCCTGATCATGACCAGCAGGTCGAGGGAGGTGATCCTGACTCTCTACTCTGCTCTCATGAGACCTCACTTGGAGTATTGTGTACAGTTCTGGTGTCCTCAACACAAAAAAGACATAGAACTGTTGCAACAAGTCCAGAGGAAGGCCACGGGTATGATCAGGGGACTGGAGAACCTCCCTTACGAAGATAGGATAAGAGAGCTGGGGCTGTTCAGCCTGGAGAAGAGAAGGCTGCGTGGAGACCTCATAGCAGCTTTCCAGTAACTGAAGGGGGCCTATAGGGATGCTGGGGAAGGACTTTATATTAGGGACTGTAGTGATAGGACAAGGGGTAATGGGTTCAAACCTAAACAGCGGAAGTTTAGATTGGATATGAGGAAGAGGCCTTGGAATGGGCTGCCCAGGGAAGTTGTGAATGTTCCATTGCTGGCAGTGTTCAAGGCTGGTTTGGACCTTGGGTGGCATGGTTTAATGGGAGGTGCCCCTGCCCATGGCAGGGGGCTGGAACTAGATGATGTTAAGGTCCTTTCCAACCCTAACTATTCTATGATTCTAATATAATCCAAAGCTATAAACATTGCCAGATTCAAAATTACTGAGGTATTTGCCTGCATTCCACTCCCTCTTCAGTGACTTCAACTTTCAAGGTTTTATAATTGATGTTCAAAGAACACTTACTTTAAAAAAAAAAGAAAAAAACAACCTTTTGCTGAAAAGCTTTTGTAGAATACATTAGTGAGATTAATCTTTAAGAATTTGGATTTTTTTGGCCCAAATTAAAAATCTTTCAAATAGCTTCCATATAACAAGCTGCACACTAAGCAGAAGCTAAAAAGCGTTTGAATAATCTACTCTAAAAATTAATAAAATTATTTCTTTCAAACTGAGGTGTGAGGTCCTCTGGTCAGAACTTCTTAGCTCTCCAAAGTAACTCTTTTTGGCTGAGAATAGCAATAGTTTTGAAAGCTAGAACTATATAATTTTTATTCATTTTCATTAACTCCTTCCATATATAAACCTTTGCAGTGGCCAGTGGCTGGATCTGAGACATTTCCTAATTGAGTTAGTTGTGCTTTTACTCAGCCTACCAAAATCTTGCCAAACCAACATGTAGACTTGAGAAGTGTGATGGTTTTTATCCTTTAGATCTGATATTCCAGTGTACAACAGAAGTTGATAAATCAGGCTGTACTAAATTTCAAGGCTGTAGTGACATCAGATACTTATTTTCTTTTAGGGTGTTAATTTCTTTCAATGCATTTTTATAGGTTATGCAGTGAACCGGTTTAATAACCAGTGAAAAATATCTTAAATTTATTTTCTCTCTTCACCACAGAATGCAGAATGAAATGAGGACCTTATCCGTGTAACTTATTCCCATTGCTTAATGAAAGCAAAACATCTACTCTCTAAACAGGATCCAGGAAAGACCTCTGGGAACCAAAAATAAAAGACCATTACCAAACAAAAACTGTGTCATTATTTAGCAAATTCTGTGTTTATTCACACTCGTTTAACTGGGTTTCATAGAAAAAATACTCACGCATGTATAACTATTGCTCTGAACAAGCCACATACTTCTGAGATCTCACATAAATTATAGTCTTAATAAGTAGAGGTTGTTCAGACTGTAAGTTTCACTCTGATTAAAAAATACAATGGTTCTGAAACTAATACAGAAATTTCTGTAAAAATCAAAATTCTTTCTCAGAAGTGGTGAAAATCTTTGATCCTGTAATTACTTTTAACATAGATTTAAAAAAAAATATATAAATAAAGTATAATTGTGACAGTCTTACATTTTCTGTCTGACCTTACTTCTGTTTTTTCCTTATAATAACTTTGTAGTCTAGAAAAACTTCCCCCAGACAGAGGCAAAATCAAGTGTCCAGCCTGGTAGTATTTAAACCTTTTCACCAAAAAAACATTGAAAATTTTAAGTGTACAATTAAACATCATAATCTAATTAAACTACAGTATTCTCATAAAAATTAACATTTAAACATTGACTCAACACCTAAGCTTACTGTAATGTCCCTTGCATGACATTATAAAGAATCTGAATTTTGCCCCTTTGCTTTCTGTTTCCTTGGAATACACTTAGGAATCATTTAAAACTGAGGACCCTCTTCCTGACATACATGGTATCTGGAATGCTGACTACATCTTTGTAAGAGCAATCAGTTTCAGATTTCAGAAACATAGGATTGGCCATAATTAGTGTAGGAGGAAGTCAGGGGTAGAAAAAAATCAACTTCAGTTCCCTCAGCTCTCACATTCTTCCTCCAGCAAAACTACACCTCTACTAGAGGAATAAACGGAATGCCACCTATAGAAATACTTACCTTTGTGAGCATCACTGTTCATAAACATATGTTATTCAAACTCCTCTGTGGAAAGAAGTTCTAAATGTTTAATAATGGAACTCTGAATCACAGCTCTGGATGATCACTTAACTCCTAAGTATTGTAATGCAGACACTACTTATTCTCATTTCCAGCTAATTACAAGCATTCATTCTTGTCTGTTTGCAATTAGGGTGCATTTAAAAGGAATTGAACTGCCATTCATGGAGACACTATATATAAATGAAAATTAGTAAACACAAAGTTACATCAAAACCTGCCCTGGCATTTTTAAGAACATGTTCTGCAAGATGGTATTAAATCCTTCCTCAAGTCAAGATACGTTATCTACTGCCACTTCTCTGTCCGCAGAACCTGATACCTGATTCAGGATTAAATTAGATTTTCTGGCATGATTTGTTCTTTACAAATCCACATAGACTGTCAATTATTTTTTATCTTCTAGATATTTACAAGATCTTTTCTTATTTCTTCCACTATTTTTCTGGGAATTAAAGTGACTTAATTTATAATACTCTGGATCTTCTTCCACTCATGCCATTGCCACTTTTTAAAGGGGGATTCTGTGTTTGCTCTTTTCTAGTTTTCTCTAAAAGCATATCTAAGAAAGATATTCCATCAGATTTTCTCAGCAATTAAAATAGCTTAGAATAAAATCCATTAGACCCAAGTAACTGGTAATTTTATTATTACTTTGTGACTCACAAATACATTCAAATTCACAAATTTAGAGACAATCTCAGCATCTCAGTTAATTAAAATAGTACTTTAGCCAACAGAAACAGGAAACTACTTCCTATTTGGTCTGAATACAAATATTAGCTAAAAGTCTAATCACGACCTTCTAGGTTCAGAACAAGGAATAGAATACTGGTGACCACTTTTAAGATTTTTTTCCCACTCTTACTCCTGAAAAAAAAACGCAATAGTTCTGTGTAGGCACTGAACAGTCTCTCCTGTAGTTAAAACTCTTGTATTAGCCAAGAAACAAAATTTGTAACTGTTAAATACTTTAGAGCAACAGGGTCCTGGAAGGCACAAGGAATTTTTTACTAATTCAGATGATCTCTATTCACCAAAGACAGAAAGGATTCATCTATCATAGGCCCTGCAAGGCCCATCTATTGCACTGTTGCTTGTTGCAAATACTGCAGATTTTTTTTACCTTCTATGGTCTATTCCCCCAAGACCTCAGGATTTTTAGTCAAAGCCGAATTCTGACTTGAAAAGTGATGGAGAATTGCTTGTCACAGCTATAGAAACAACACGTTTTGAAACTGAGCCTTACTTATAGCCTCCATTTTTTCATATAAAAAATAATATTCCTTTTGTTTGTTTGCTTTTATCCTACAGATACATCAACTATTAGGAAAAAAAGGACCTAAGCAGCTAAGCTGAATCCCAAAACTCCTAAGAGGGCATACAATTCACAAATTTACTTAAAACTTTTCTTCCAAATAATGTACAGCAAAAGAGCTGACCAGCAAGAACTGCCTTTCAGAAAAGATGCACAAGAGTGGCATGAAGAATGTAGAAACATAAGTGAGACCTGAGTTCAGGACTTTTAAAACTTATTGGAAAAGTGATAAAATCAGTGAGTTTATTTCAGTCATGTCTATTACTATATATAAAGGAAACATAGACACTTTAAATACTGTTTTGACTGTGAAGTTGGTTAATTTTCTCTTCCCCTTTGTCACTAGCTCCTTGATCATCCAAAATGTGCACATACTAGTTTGCAGCCAGCCCCATTATTGCTGAACCAAACAGTCATCTTGACACAGAAAAAACAACTATGAATGAGGAGATAATCAAGATTGGTTTGCACTCTGAATACAAGTACCATCTGGTTTGGAAGCCTGGGCTTGTTTCCTAACATATATAAAAGGACAGTACTGATATAGGCTGAAAATTTTATTCTCAGGGAATAGAAGCTGAGAGTGTGGGGGTGTGGAAAGATTCAAACAAATATGCAAATTTTGAAAGTTGAGATTTTTTGAGTTCTGAAACATTTTACACAGAATAGTAGTGAAATGTCACAATTTTAAGTCAATATTTGGTGCATTTCTAAATATGTTCTATTTTAATCTCACTTTCTTTAGCTTAATACAATAATTGCTCAGAGATTCTATTACAGATGTGATGAAGTCATATCCTAATGGTCTCTGTTCTGACTTTAAAATGTACTTAACCACTCTTCTCTCATTATGCACTCAGAAATTTTCCTCTGTGTATGAATCCAAACATGCAGCCTTTTTTAACTGGTCACCCCCTCCAAGTCATCTTCTATTATGTCCTCCTCATAGATTATTATTTCAAGTAAATACAATACCACCACACAAATGCAAATTTATTTCAAATGTACATTATACAGTTTATAATTAAATAACAATTACTAAAATTATCTGAACAGATATGGGGGTTTATGTGTCAATTTTTCTCACATAGAATCACAGAATAGTTAGGGTTGGAAAGGACCTTAAGATCGCCTAGTTCCAGCCCCCCTGCCATGGGCAGGGACACCTCCCACTAAACAATGTCACCCAAGGCTATGTCCAACCTGGCCTTGTAGTCTGAATAGCTAAAACAACAGAAGTTTTTAGTTTGCCTAAAATTATTTTGTTTCAACATCTCTGATAATAGCTGTAATCCGAGCAATGCTAAAAATATTGCAATATTATCTCATTGACTGAAGTGTCTAAAAAGAGCACCACTGTGGAAAAAAAAAAAAAAAAAGGCTATATTCAATGAGACTAGATGAAACTACAAAAATACAAAATTACTGATCTTCAGAAAGAGAAAATAGCAAATTCTTCCAACTCGTGAAAAGGGATCTCTATTTTCTGGAGAACTTGTGTGCTATAGCTTTAAATGCAGCTCAAAGAAGAGGTTGCACCTGAAAGAGAAACACTTAGGCAATGAAAGTACAGAAGCAAACTTCCTTGTGCACAAAATAAAAACACTCTAGATTGACCTACAAAAAACACATAAAATTACTACATAAAATTACCACATAATGAACTACGCGTTTTTTACTGCTAAGGCAATGCTGCAGAATAACACTGATCTGTAAAATATTCTTAGAAGAGAAAGTAGTGATGGAAGTACTCTGCCTTCTTCCACAGTTCTTACAAGGAAATAGCAAGCTCTTTGATTTCAATAAAATAGCATTCTATAAATAAAATTTATTTATATCTTTGCAAATAAGAACAAGAGTTACACTGATCATGGCTTTAGAAATCTTGCCAAATTTTTCCACAATGCTTCAAAGCCCAACTTAGCATCTGGATGTGCTGATTTTTATCACTTATAATGACAACAGGCTTTTGCTACTTGAACAAGATCTCTTCAGGAATTAAGAGCAGCTGGTGGAAGCTGAGCAAGATAAAGTGAATGGGCAGAAGAGACCATTTTGAAACATTTGTATGCCTATTTTGTTGAACATCGATATACTCAAACTGTTAACTCAGTCAAATATTTAAGAATTCTCTTGGAATTCCTTCTGATAATGGCCTGCCATAGAGCATCTACAGCTGTTTACTCCTTCCTTAGCTTATCAGGATATTTCATTTCATCCTCATTGGTGCCCATATATATCAGCTGCCATTATCGTTACCTATCTCGACCACAGTAATGTAAAATTCCTCAGCAAGAAGCTATGAGTCATTATCAGATTCCCATTCACATTTTTCCACATAAGGGTTATAGCCTAGTTATCTACTCTCTGTATTGATTTTTAACAGAAAAGAGCACTGAGTGCAAAGTTTCATTTCTTATGTTCAAAATGTTCAGCATCTTGTGAGCAACGCATCCAGAATAAAGGTCACAGTCAACAGTTTCACTCCTCGGGCATAATAATGGTTTTAATTTACAAGAAAGGAGACAGAGCTTTTTTACTGTAATCTTTGACTCCCAAACCACCGTGTCTTTTGTTCCAGCTGCAAAGTGCACTGATCTCACCTCTTCCAGTGTGAACACAGAGAAATGTACATATTTAAAAACAAGCACCATGTTAAAATAAACCTCACTAACTTCACATGAAATTCCTCCCCCGGGGAGAGAATGTGAGAGAACAAACCAAATGTAACAGATGTTACTCATTTCATTTAATGCATGACTGAAAGACTAAAGATACTATGCTGATGAGGACAACATAAGAACCTCTGCATAAGAGAATGGGATCAGCACTTCAAAACCTATTGTTAAAAATGAGAGAACAGTTTGAAGTTTAAACAAAGACAATTCTCATTTTCACATTTAATTAAATTGAGAACTGTAGAATGCTCAGCAAAGATGCTTCAGAATTTCTAATTTGCTATAAAGCCTGCCAAACCCCCAGAAGATTATGATACAAAATTAACATTAAATCAGCCACAGATGACACAGCACTGTGGTCAAACTGATAGATACTAACAGCACTCTATTTGCGATGTCTTGTATTGTTCCTGTGTATGATTTCAGGATGCAAATGGAGAGACTTCATTACAAACAGTACACAAACTAGTTACTACAATCAACAATGAATATATAAATTTCTATAATCATTGTATTATTAATTATAGGCATTATCACAGCAGAAAAAATAATTATTGTGGGCTCAGATGCTTTTTTAACAAAACAGGATATTTGTTCTGTGCATCACTGAGACCAGCTTTGAAAAAAAGCTACAATTAAAAAATATAAAAAAATGTACAACAATTACATTTATTGGCAGTTATTTAAAAGCCTTTGTGTTCAACCCAAACTCCCATAAAAAGAGCACTTAAAGATTAAATGTATTTAAATATCATTAAAAATATTTGGAAAATGCTAACTACTTTCCTAAATACCAGTTGAAATTCAGAGAATTACTAAAGAAGGTGATCAACTAATAAATGAAAAAAAAAAAAAGACACGTGAACATTTTCTGTGGAATGGTCAATGTAGCCTTTTCTGTTACAATATTTCATGTAGACAGAAAATGTTTGCAATTTTCTGTAAAATGGAGCAGAACAGCAGCATCTGTGATAATACTGTTAGAATTAACTTATTTTATCTTTATCTCCATGATAACTATACAAAAAATACATTCTGGTTGGAATGCCAATGATGACTTAAATTTATATAGCTCTTTAAATAGAAATTGATTGTAGATACTGTAAGCCACTTTTTAAAGAAAGAAAACAAAATCCATGATTATTCAACCCCAAAAAAGAAACGCAAATTCCCTACAATCATTCTTGGAAAGAATTATATCCCAGGATTCATAGCCTTGTACAAAATTGATAACTTAGAGTTTTTTAGCACTCACAGACAAAAAAAAATAGCTCATTCCACACATAACTGATACATAAACAAGTATCAGCTCCACTTCTTATGTTTTATTCTGTATTCATTCATTACACTGCCCGTTCATTTCCAAATCTAACTGCAGTTTACAAAAGCAAATATTTGACTGAGGATTCCAAAAGGTTTCTGCACAAATAAAATTTGCCATTTGGCTAAATGATAGGTAAGTACTAGCATTAGGGAAAAAAAAAAAAGTTATTATGATTTTCATTTAAGTAAATAGTGTCCAAAAAGAGACAAATTATCAATTTAACTTTGTCATCTGAAATGCTGTGACAGCAAAATCTATGCAGTGTTCCATTATTGTGATAGCTGAAACATGTTATAAAATGTACTAGTTGTAAAAAATATTCAACAGGGTAATAAATGTTTGTACAGAAATGTGCAAACACAGTTCCTGTAACTGGTCTCACCTAAACCAAAACATGTCTAACAAGCAACTATATCAAGCAACATGACAGGTGGTTTCTGACAGATGCCATCGATCCTTCTTTGTTTAATACAGAACAAGATGTCACTAAGTGACAAAGCAAACATAATATTCATGGAACCATTTAGGTTTGAGAAGACTTTTACGATCATCAAGTCCAACCATAAACCTAACACTGCCAAGTCTACCACTGAACCAGATTCCCAAGATTTGCTTTTTGAAGGATTTATCACAAATGTCAACAAGTGGACTGGCTATTTTCATTATTAAATAATTTTTAATGTTTCCAAAGCATACTGTACAAAATGGGTAAATTCATCATCTTAATGTTCTTGGTTATCAAACAGGCATTTTTTCTTCTGAAGTTCACAAAAGTTATCTAGGACATGCCAATGAACTCATACATAAAAGGTGTCATCTTTTCTAGTGGAAAACAAGAGAGTTACAGTTCCAAAAACTGTCCTTCCATGAAAAATCACTCAAACTTGGGTATTAAAATAAGTACGTAAATGAAATGCGCATCTCGACAAAATCTATTAAAGAGGTTCTTCATGATCTTTCCTACTGACCAAATTTTGAAAAACTATGTGCATACTTTAATACATATTTGACAAGAGATCATGTGATCCATACCAATAACATGTTCAATAGCTATTATCAACATTTCTGTTTAGTTTTATAATAAAGATGAATTCTCCTAGTCCTCAAACCTTAAAGTTTAATATCCAGAAATAACAGGAAAAAATAGCAGATTGCATATTTCTAAGCTATCACTCGTGGCCAAAGTTTTAACACAGGCCACTACAAAAAATTTACAATCTGTTATACAGAAGTTAGACCATATGGTCATAATGAATACTCTTGTGGAGGAGCTCCTCATAGCTTTAAAATCTATGGCGTGGCGTTTCAACTATGAACTATTAGAACCATAGAACAGTTAGGGCTGGAAAGGATCTAAAGATCATCTAGTTCCAACCCCCTGTCATGGGCAGGGACACTTCACACTAAACCATGTCACACTAGGCTCTGTTCAACCTGGTCTTGAATACCACCAGGGATGGAGCATTCACAACTTCCCTGGTATCCTGGGTTCAGAAGTAGCAGCCATTTTTCTCCTTTTTAGTAGCTGGTGCATTGCTGTGTTTTTGACTTTCCGTCTCAGAACAATGTTAATAACACCAATGCACTTAGTTGTTGCTCAGTAATGTTTGCTCTGACCTAAGACTTTCTGAGTCTCATGCTCTGCCAGAGAGGAGGGGAAGCCGGGAGGAAGCAGCGACAAGACACCTGACCCAAACTAGCTGAAGATGTACTCTGTACCACAACACATCATGCCCAGTATATAAACAGGGAGCAGTTAGCCAGACAAGCTAAATCGCTGCTTGGGTCTGGCTGGGTATCAGCTGGGGGGTGGTGAGTGCATTCTCTTCCCTTGTTATTTCCCTTACCATTATTATTATTGGTGGTAGCAGTTGTGGTTTGTGTTATACCTTAGTTACTGGACTGTTCTTAGCTCAATCCAAGGGAGTTGCATTCTTTCCGTTCTCCCCATCCCTTCAGGAGCTGGGGGAAGAAGCATGGGGGAGTAAGCGAGCGGCTGCATGGTTATGGGTTGCCAGTTGGGCTTAAGCCATGACAATTGGGCAACTCATTCCAGTGCCTCACCAGCCTCACAGTAAAGAACTTCCTCCTTATATCCAATCTAAACTTTCCCTGTTTAAGCTTTAACCCATTACCCCTTGTCCTATCACTACAGTCCCCAAAGAAGAGTCCCTCCCCAGCATCCCTATAGGCCCCCTACAAATACTGGAAGGCTGCTGAGAGGTCTCTATACAGCCTTCTCTTCTCCAGGCTGAACAGACTCAACTTTCTCATCCCATCTTCAAACGAGAGGTGCTCCAGTCCCCTGATCATCCTTGTGGCCCTCCTCTGAACTTGTTGCAACACTTCCAGGTCCTTTTTGTGTTGAGGACACCTGAACTGTACACAATACTCCATGTGAGGTCTCACAAAAAACAAGTAGAGGGTCAAGATCACCTCCCTCGATCTGCTGGTCATGCTCCTTTTGAAGCAGCCCAGGATACAGTTGGCTTTCTAGGCTGCAAGCACACACTGCCTGCTCATGTTAAGTTTCTCATCAGCCTTCTCCGCAGGGCTGCTCTGAATCTCTTCTCTGTCCAACCTGTGCCTGGGATTGCCCCAACCCAGGTGTAGGACCTTGCACTTGGCACGACTGTATGCTGAATCCGTTTATGACAGCTTAAAAATTCTGAGTATAATTGACCGGTAATTTTTAATTTCTTTCTGAAGAGAAAGCCTAAACTGTCATGTTGAAAAAAAAAATGTTAATTATGTCAGATAGTGACTGTTGTCTCATTAGCCTTATTTTTTATTTAAGTAAGGTAAAAAAAGTTCTGTTCTCTCCTACAACAGCAAGTCATTCTTCATTTTCATGACTTACTCATCACATACAGCTACCCTGATCTTTAAATATGAATCTAATACAGAAGACTACTTAGAAATAATGACACTGGTAAGTAGAATATTAAGAAGTTATCATATATAAAAAAATAAATCAGCACAACACTATTCCTCTCTAAATAATTGGTTGAAGTAGCTTATTTCCATGGAATGCTTTTAGTGCAACTAAAATGCATTTATGTTTGCTTTGTAAATGTGTATAACACAAAATGGAAATGAGCAAAAAAAAAATTAACAGCCTCACTTTCAGTAAGCAATTTTTACACTATATATCATTATTGTATACATTCTTTTACTCTTCATTTGCATGTACAAAAGTAAATGAAGGAATTTTCAAGGCTGAAATAGGTCAGCTTACCGGTGCAATCATGTGGCTTTACTTTGCCTTCAGTACAAGATTAATGTGACAGCTTAACTGCCACAACAATAACTGTGAGTTAAAAAAAGAAAATAACTTTCTAAGTTTAATGATAGTTTACAAAAGAGTCTGTCAAGATTTAGAGACCTAAATTTCAACTTCAAATACCAGCTGGGTTATTGTATTGGAAAGGTTCTTCTTGAAGTCCCCACTGGTCTGCCACTGTGCTTCATTCCTAATGAAATCAGGATATGAAGATGCTGAACAAGAAGGAATCCTACT
The DNA here is from genome assembly GCA_032466535.1 of Forpus xanthops. NCBI lineage: Eukaryota > Metazoa > Chordata > Aves > Psittaciformes > Psittacidae > Forpus > Forpus xanthops. The sequence continues at coordinate 12,680 of JASSUY010005840.1, read as the reverse complement.
TTGGCAATAAATCAGCAATCTTGCATACGAAATTACTATACGGACTCCTAAAATGGCAGATATCTTAGAATAATTAATATTGGCAGAAAAATATACAAGAGGCATATAGTGTGAATTAGGAATTAAAAAAAAAAAATCGTTTCAAAACACACTTCTCTCACCAAAGGACAGTGTGATAATGATGAACAGTAAACTAATCAGAATATCAGAAATTAGCCTTAAATGATGGGTGAAAAATACCGGATGAAGAATGGGCCATACTACATTATTTATTTAGTCATTATTGCAGAAGGACAATTTGTCATTTCCTCATTCTCTGTGGCCCAATAATCAAGACAACAGTAACAATCATTCATTAGCCCTATGCTCAGAAATATCCCAGCCAGACCCAAGTTTTTGAAAAGTCAGCTCAAGCAGCTACTCGTAAATCACAGAAAAACCCAGAAGGCAAGACTCAAAACCTGTCTCAACATTTTTTTCTCTTGTCTTTTACTTATTTGTTTCCCTTCCGTTGCCACCAGATCAGAAACTTCCTTCATAGCCACAGCCTCATGACTGCAGCACCCCCTTGAGAAAACGACGAGTAAGGCAGCCAAAAGCAGCGACTTAACTACTTCATGGTAACGAGGCTTCATGCTCTGCCTGCGATCCAAAGCAGTGCGTCGCAAATGACAACTAACACCGGGATACATCTTTTCTCTTGCTTTCTTTTATGTGTGTTTGTCAGTAAAAAGAAGAATCAAACTAACAATGCTAGCTAAAGCCAGTTTTGTCTAGTTCTTTTTCATAATGCGACATCTAAAGACTGATGTGAAGGAGAGCTCTTTTTCTTTAAAAATTCCTTAGCTAGTATGAAAATATTAAGAGGTACCATTAAGGAAAAAAGTGTTACTCAGCATTTTACACTTTAAAATGTTTTAACTGTATTCCTTCTTTCCCTGTCACTCAATCTAAGGCGTTTAGAAAATTTATGTGTGCGTGTGCATGTGTGTGTATATGTGTGTGTGTGCGTGTGGTCAACCTTTCCATAGGATTATGCAAGCCCAGGTCTCTTCTCAGAATGCTGAATTTCTTTTTGCTGTTCGGCAGTATAAAGCCAAGCTCTTAAACTATTTGCTAAACTCATTCATCCCCTCATATCTGACAGAATATCGGTCCTCTATTGCAGCTCAGCTAGTCCATTATTGTAATCTGCACTCTTGCAGCTTCCTGAGCATTAAATGCTTTATGAAGTAGAAGACATAATTATCTCTCCTACACCAAATCAAAATGCTTAATCACTAAACAGAAAAAAGACAGGGGAAAGTAATCCAATATATAAGGTAGTAATATCATATACAGACAGGGCAGGCAACCACCATGAGGTCAGAAGCACACCTTGCTAACTCAAAGGTTTTGTAAGGTCAGGCAGTGAAATTATTAGTTTCATAATTTTATTTGAGAAAATCAACACAGCATAATGGACAAAGAAGTGAACTGAAATTTACTGTTCCTTGCTATCAGTTACATGGTTATCCAGCAAAGTTATTAGTTTGCTGCAAAGACAGAAAGGCCCACAAACTACAGCTATTTAAGTCTTCATTTTATCAACTGCTACAATATTAACATTTGTACTGCAATAATCTCTTTTCACACTGATATGAGAGAGAGTAAATGGCAAATACATAAAGTTATTTGATTTTTATGAAAATATGAAGTATACTTTAAAAAGGAAAATCCCAGTTTCCATCTCAGGAAGAATAACCGAGGTCATCCTTTCATTTACTGCAAAGACTTTTTAGCACAATTTAAGAGACTATTTAAAGTCTTTGAAAGAAAAACTACAGATCAATGTAGTGAGAAGTGCTGTTTTTTGTGCTTCAGGTAGGCTGTGTGCGTCACAGCTGAGACATAGCACTGCCCTCCTAAACAGGAGCCATCAGTGAGAAATGGCCATTCCTTGTCCACACTCCATCATGCACCTAAGCACACTCTAAGCAGCACAGAGCCTCCACAGTCACAGCCAAGCCTGCAGAATGATACTGATAAAAATTGTAAGTCAGCAAGTCAATTATTTTATTCCATATTTGCATCAATCGAGATAGATTCTCTCAGAACTTCAAATCAGATTATATCTGCTTCGCTTAGCATACCTTAAAAAATTAACTCGCTACTGTATTTACCACTTTTTCTTTGCTTCTTGCACCTTAATAGCATGAAAGAAATGCTATATAAAGCACAAACAATTCATGTATCAAATGCAGACAACTAAGGAAATTATCCTGCCTATTCTCAATTAAAAACAAAACAAAACAAAAAAAAATAGGATATGAAAACATGTCAACAGTGCACAGTTAAAATAACCCTGAATTTCTCTTTTTATAAATTTAAATATCAGGTCTCTGTAATATGTGAACCATACCATTTTTATACCATATTTGTACATTCACACAAAACAATCTTCTGATTCTCCCACAAATATATTTACAATTTAAAAAAAAAAAAATCCTTTACATTTGAGAGTTCTTCTAGAGCTCTCCCAGTGCTGCCAGGGACCATAAAATAGTCATTTCTTTTGCTTGTAGTGTATAAAATAAAAAAAAGTTAAAATTACTGTCAAATATATTCCCTTTGCATCTTTAAGTCACAGATCTCCTTTAATAAGTACTTTTTCATAAATCTTCACCTCCACTAAGATCTCCAAGATAGCATTGCTCTGACAATGAAAAAAGTTTTATTTCAATTTACTGGCTACTTTTTCCACTGTGCTAGATTTTATGTTACCTTTAACCTCTATCCATTTTTAACAGAATGACTCAATGAAACTCCTTTTCCTTGTATCTGAATTTGAGAATGATGAGGAACATAAGGGGAAGAAACAAAAACCACGAGTTTAATTTGAAATTCTCAGAATTTAAAATTTAACAACTATAAAGAATGAAAATCTTTTCAGGGGTTTTGTTTTGTCTTTTTTCTGCTTTCTGAAAGCTAATGGATTTAACAACATGTACATGGAACTCAATACCATCATTTTCATTTAGCCATTTGTCAAAGCATAACCAAATGATGGGTTACCTTTAGCCTCTACTGTTCCCAAATACTATACAAAAGACATAATATTTCACACAGAGAGCACCAGCCCCTATATCCTATCATCAAATGTAAAAGCAACCTTAATGAAATTTCAGAGTAGATTTGGGGTTTTACTTTTAACATAAACAGGTTTTACCTCACTCTGCATTTCTATAATAACCTCTGTAAAGATTTCTCCATTTACATAAACAAAGTTGCAAGAAAACAAACAGCTTCATTTTCAATAGACATAAAAAACCTGATAATATTGTATTGAGCATCATACTTTGGAGGAACGCCTTAATATTTGACAAAGGATGTACCATTGGTCATCATACGGAAACCAAACAAAAAAAAAAAAAACTTTGAGAGTAACTTCAGATCACACATACTAAAGAGAATTATTAGATTTTAAAAGCCAAATCCTCCAAACGTTTCATCTACATGTAGAATCTTCTAACTTGGGCTGAACAAAACTGTATCTGAAATGAGCTCTGAGCTTCTACGAGTCATACCAGGTTTTGATCCAGACACTTGAAATGAGAACAGAAAGGCTTTTTCTCCTCATCTCCCTACTAGGATCAGGCAACTTACAGGAGATGCATTTAATCCTCTATAAAGCCTAATATGTACTACTTATTTCCACCTCAAAACAGAACCCACCTCCCACCCAAAAAGTGCACACACAACTATCAAGGAATCCTCTGCTAATATTGCTGACAGTTACTGGCAGCATATGCCATTAAGCTCTTTCTATGCATTCAGGCAGAAACCAATGAACAGTTACCACTAATATGTTATTAGCTCCTGTAACAGAGATAGGAGTTGTCATTCTAAAGGTTCCATCCTGACGAGGATCAGCACAAGGCAACCTGGTGTGCTATGTTTGTACATCATCACTTCTGTTTGCAAAACAAAGAACTGAAGTCTAAGAAAGTGTTTTAGAAAACTACTGTTGTTTCTGCAGTCTCTACATGGATTCTATGCTTATGTTACAATAATTACATGATCACATATCACTTTTAACAGAGACCCTATGTCTCACTTAACATAGTCCAGATAAGCAGCAAGGAGTTATTCAGTATTTTGTGTTCTCATTTCAGATGTACTCATTTGCTCCAAGCTGAATTCAATGTATATTATTCAAATCCTGCTTTCACTATGTAATTTGGTATTTGCAATAGACTTTTCAGTTATTCTTGGTTATAATCTAAACCTTTAAAAAAGAGGGGTTTATCACTAATAGGAAATCCTTCAGGATATGTAATCCACAGACGTGTTCCCATCAAGTGTTGAGAATAACAATGTTCAAAACCAAGCTTTTTGGCTTGAGAGTTCACATGTATTCCCCTATTTCCTGCGCTGCTCATCCACAGCTTTATAGAAGAACTCCTCTGCCAGATGCTGTGTCACATCCAGAGGTCACTGAGGCATAAAGCTTAGCAAGAGTGGCTGATCTGCAGATCTCAAGGATGCAGGTTCTCTTTGCACCTGGCAGTATCACCACTGCCTCAGACAACTGACCCTCACCCCCTGTGTAGCTAGCTATTTCTTTGTGTTTTCATACCAATCAAGAAACAATTTTTATAGTCTTTACTATGAAGGTCTTTGTGTACCCCTAATTCAGAGACAGAAAGCCAAGAGAATCTTGTTTAACATATACAAAATGTAAATTATGCTACACTTCCAGGATGTGAAGCAATGTCTCAATTCTAGAATGACATACATTAATAAAGGGAAGAATTAACCTAAAGAACACATGAGAAATTATCCTGGATCCTTTTCTAAGTGAAACTTTACTCAGAAAAACATCATATGGGGGAAAAACATGGCAGCCAACAGAAAAGATGTGTTTGTCCAGAGATAAAAAGTAACTTTATTGCCAGAGAATAAAACACAGTGAAATATATGCTGATCAAATGAATCTACCATCACCATCAGTGATATCATTTATCAATGTCTGAATGACAAAGTTGCTCAGGGTACAAGAGTGAAAAAATTACACACCTGAGAACAGGTGAGGAACTGGAAGTAGAACAAAGGAGTACTGCTACCGTTTCTTAACCACCTTAGTAGCTGTGTGTCACAAGTTAAAGATATTTCTTTGTTCCATGCAACACCACTAGATCTGAATAATCCCCAGTTCCCATATCTCTGCAGTGTAGCTTCTTAGACAGGAACTCTGAAGGTGTCCTGGGTCTGGCTTGGATGGAGCCTATTTTCTTCATAGTGTCCTGTATGGTGCTGGGTTGTTTTTTTTGATTTGTGACTAACAGTGTTGATAATGCACCAGTGTTCTGACTATTGCTGAACAGCACCTGCACAACATCAAGGCTTTTCCCTGTCTGTCCCTCCACAAGTAGGCTGGGGTTGGCAAGAAACTGGGAGGACACAGAGCTGGGAAAGCTGATCCAAACTGATCAAAAAAGGATATTCCCTAACATAAGACATTTTACTCTTGGAAAGGACAAGGAAGCAAGTATATTCACAGTTATGGCATTTGGACTGTCCTGCGTGCTGAAGTAAAGCTTACCATAAATCGAACATCCACCTGCCAGCGGGAAGCAGTGAATAAATTCATTTATTTTGCTTATATGTCTAGTTTTTACTTCATGTATTAAAGTGCCTTTACCTTGACCCACAAATATTCTCTCCTTTTTATTTTTCTCCTCATCTCACAGGGGAGGGGAAGGAGCAAGCAGCCATACTTAGCTGCTGGCCAGGGTCAACCCACCAAAGCAGAAGAGGAAGAGCTTCCTCTAGTACCTTAGTGCAATGGGAAATAGCATGATAATAAGGTCAAAATGATGTCCAAAAGACCACTTCTGAATATGATACATACTGGATATCAGACTAATTTTAAAAATGTCTCTCTTGTGCATACAGAAGTCCAGAAAGAAGCCCATCTGACATTCTAATTAGATTGACCTAAACTGTCAGATTGGAAATTATCTAGTGAAACTCTCAGACAAGTAGTTTTGAGACTTTTTTTTGCAGTTCCTTCCTATTTCTGAGCTCCAACGTCTGGCAATCACTACCATTCTTCCAAACATGTCCTCACCCAGACAGACATCCAAGAAGGTAAGAATGGCTGTCTGACAGAAGGATGCTATACTGCATGCCAAGCAAGGCTTGAAGCCAGAGGAGTCTTTTAAGAAGCAGCTTAAGAAAATGAACTGAAGACCAGGACAAAGTTATAAGAAATGAACTTCCCCAATGAATGCAAACAGGGAACGAAAAAAAGTAAATAAAATGTTGAGTAAATAAAGCAAATACAGAAACAAACAATCAGAAAAATAGAGTAAGTTCAAAACAAAGAAGTTGTTTCAACTTAAGCATATGGCAACCAGGATGGGCTTCACCCATTTGCATCACTGAAGAAAGTATAGGGGCTGAATAGGAGTATGCTGAATAGAAATCCCTAAGGATAACAAAGTTCTTGAGACCATTATAAAAATTACTCAGTCAATATTAGGAAATATAGAATCATAAACTGAAATGAAATAATTGTTCCATTGGTCATCAGTATTGTTCTTTACTGTGTACCTACAAATACAACTGTGACCTACAGATACAATTCTTAGTCTTATTTTGAAAGAATCAAGTAGCAAGTTCTGGAAATTCCTGTAATAGACTACCCCATAAACTACTATGGGTTTTTTACTTCTTCTCCTTATTTACTTCTAAACTTGTGGACTCCATATTCTGCCCTTTTTACTATCGCTTACTCCTGTAATTACATGAAAAAAATAAAAGAATTTATATTATTGGTCTTTCCCTAGGTTCTTGTAAACAGCTTCAAAGTTCCCAGAACAACTTTTAATCCATCAATTTACTTTTGACCAGGGTACCTTAAAAGTAAATGCAATACTCTAGCAAAGGCCATACAGTAGGTAACAGTAGAGGAATGGTAACATCTTCAAAAGCGTGGAAATTAATTTACATACTATGCCAACATGAGGAATGTTTTCCATGGGTAGGAATTCTAGTATACTAGAGACAAGAAAGACTATACTTGAAGAAAATAGTGTTTTCTATTGAATATACCATCCTGCTTAAAAAGTTTGAGCATGCTCAGAAAAAAGGAAAGGTAGAAGAATAAGCACACAACATGAAATGTGCAACATGCTTTTTCTGACACCACAAAGTTAAGCATATCACTACAACTAAGGCAGATCAACACTTTGTGCACCATAAACTACCTCACCTGAAGTAAAACCATAAGAGCAGAGAGATGAGACTCAGTGAAACACAGCACTGGAACCACTGAAACAACCATTACTCTCCAGTAACTCCAGCAAGACCAACCCAGGGGACACAACCTCACAAGACTGCTGCCACCAGGATGCGGAGAACCTTCCAGAAGGACAGGCTAAGCCCACACAGCAATAGCCAATCATCAGTTGACAAGACATCTTGAGCCAATCAGAATGGGGCATCCCCTCCTCACACCTATAAGTAACAGGGTCAGGGTCCACTGAGGAGACCTAGCAGGGTAGCTGAGGGAGTCTGCAGCAGCAATAGCCACCATTCAGACTGCGGAGAACCTTCCAGAAGGACAGGCTAAGCCCACACAGCAATAGCCAATCATCAGTTGACAAGACATCTTGAGCCAATCAGAATGGGGCATCCCCTCCTCACACCTATAAGTAACAGGGTCAGGGTCCACTGAGGAGACCTAGCAGGGTAGCTGAGGGAGTCTGCAGCAGCAATAGCCACCATTCAGACTGCCCTGGTCAGCCCAGCCTTTCCTGGGACTATCTCTCCCAGAATCCACTAGGTTGAAAAAGACCTTTAAGATCATAAATTCCAAACATTACCCCAGGACTGCCAAGTTCACCACTAAACCATGTCGCCAAGGGCCTCATATACACATTTTCTGAACATTTCCAGGGATGATGACTCCACTACTACCTTGGGCAGCCTGTTACAATACCTGAGCACCCTCTTGGTGATGAAATTTTTCCAAATATCCAATCTAAACCTCTCCTGGCGCAGCTTGAGGCGGTTTCTCTTGTCCTGCCACTGGTTACTTGGGAGAAGTCATGTCATCTGTTGCAAAGCTGTAAAATATCTCTCGCTATTGAAATTTACATTCCAAATTTGAGGCCTCGTAGGAGCCTGAGTGAAGAAATGCTGCGCTGACCCCAGTTTTGCTCCTGGACCGTGTCATTTACTCTGCAGAGCTGGGAGGTCATATCAGAGGTCATAACACCCATTAACATTAAACAGATCTGTGACTGTGTTGCTGATACATAACCTCATTTTGTCTCTGCACTCCCAATTCCTTCTCAAGCTGCTACAGCCAGTTGTGCTAAGTACAACTTCATGCATCTAAGAAGCCAACATACAAAAGGCATTCCTGCTCTCAGAATGACTAGGAATGGCCAATAATTTGAAGAATAAAAGAGGAGAGCACCTGGTGAAAGAACCAGTCCAGCCACTTCTGCTAAAGGAATACACACACCGTCCAATTTTTCCCTCTTGATGAAAAATGAACTTACACCTGAGGAGTTAAGAGGTTGATTAGAGAAGAGAAATCCTAATTTAAGAAACAGGATGAGAGATTCGAACTGTAGTTAAATGAGAAATAGAAAAAAAAAAAAAAAAGAGGAGTAAACATAGCAGCAAATATCAGAAAAATAAGAAAAATATTTCAGAACAGATATGGGACTGGATAAGCAAGAATTTAAAAGATTGCTTCTGGCTTTAAAGGGGGAAGTACACTTAAAACAAGAAAAGTGGGAGCAAATTGCAGTTAAACTAATCAATATCTACCTAAAAAATAGTTACAAAATGGACTACTAAGACATGCTTGTCTGAGAGAGAGAATTTGGAGTTGGTGACCTAAGAATCATTCAGCTACACACTAAAAAACAGGAATGGAGAATAATAATCAGTTTTCCTTTTAAAAGGAAAACAATTAATGATTTAATTTTTTTAATTATAGCATTTGGTACTAAATGTGTGTACACTAATAGTAATTTGGAGGTTTCCCCCCCTCTTTAAGCACTTTCCTATGCTTATATGTGAATCCGCCCAGCATGTTAAAATATCTACATTTCATTAATTAGTAACCCTACAGTGTCTTGAATATTGAAGCTTACTGGAGACTTAGAGAACAATCTTTGATAGGTATTCCTATGTGTTATGTATTATCCTCTGGCTTGTAGAAGCCTTGTACATATTTCAAACACTGCTCTCACAGAGCGCAGTACAACTGCAGTACAGCAGTGTTCTATAACCTTCCCAAAACCATCAAGAAATTGTAACAAGAAATTTTCTAAATGCTAAAAAAAATATATATGGAAATGGCTATTAACGATTTAAATAAATAAATTTTAAAAGATTAACACCTGGCAGGAACAGCACTCCATCTGTTCTGTTATCTAAGTTACGGTCACATATACCACTTTAACAAGATTTCCAGATAAGTAAATGAATCTCATACTACAACGATATACAAATATATCTATATTCTCTAAATCATTCCAATTAACACTGCTTTACTCCTTTTAAAGCCAACTAGGAACTCTTTGCAAAAATTCTGAACAAAAAAAAGTCAAGTTTTATTACATAAAGTTGTAATCACAATTAGACCACATTTTTCATAATTTCTCTTACACTTGTGTATCTATTACAGTCCAACATAAAATAAGAACTTTCATGTAGCTCTGAGTTGCAAAAAAATTAAGTTCAGTAACTGGAACATTGGAAGGTAGGTGAATAATAATTATATTCAAATTAACTTGTGATATTATCAATGTAATAAAATTACCAAACTACAGAAATTCCTTGTCTGTACTGTACTTTAGACAAAATAAACCTGACAGAACCTTCATATGGGGTATTAAAAATTTTTACTTAAAATCTATGTGTTTAATCCCATATTTAGGGCACACTTGGTTTAAAATAGCATCTCTAAAAGCTTGGGTATTGTCATCTAAACACAAGGCAAACATGAAAAAATGAAATTTGGTGACAAAATTCCCCAATGATGTAGTGCACTGCTTCTTTCCCAGCACATTTATCAATGAAGAGTTGATTACTCAGTACAGAGATACAAATAGTTATCAACATAATAAACCATGTCTGTCTTAACTTCATTTTACTACTGGTTGTCCATAATTTTCTCAAGAGAATGTCAAACTTAGTATCTAATATTCCTGTGTAAGTTGAAAAATACTGCTTATTTCTTCACCATTATTTGTGGTGAAAATATTAAAAGTCTAAGAATGCATTCACATGACATCCCTCATGTTGAAAGTTGGTTAACCTCCTTCGCGCACATGACTGCATCATTTCACTGAACTAGTGAAAACCTCCTGCCACCCCAAATTAAAACAAAATCTTATTTGCCTCTTCTGCAAAACCCCAATTTTTCTCATATTGCTATGCTCTATGCATTTCTCTTGAATAAAAGCTTATTCCATAAGAAATAATAGCCCGAATACTGTGTGTTTTAAATATATAAAACAAATCCTCAACTTCCTCCAAAAGGTTTCACATTATTTTTAATTCAGTTCCTCACCAACCAGTGTAACAAGAGGTGCTAGTGTTGCACATCTGATAACAAACATTATTGCAAGCTACATGAATCATGCCCAGTAAACAGATCAGTCAATAGGTATAAGAAAACATAAAATACATTTGGTTTGCAAAACCACTTCAGTTGCAATGCCTTATTGTAAAGCTACCTGTAAGAAGTAAAAATCATAGTGTAGATTTAGCAGACTTTTTCTCAGCATGCATTTACACATCTATGACTATTTTGCCTCAATTAGTTCTTTGTGTCCCACCAATGCTAGCTTCTTCAATGGCCTTTACCATGCCATATCCTGTAAAGTCTGAGTGATGTTATTACATTTCTTCATGTGTCATATTCTGTAAAAAAATCCCTCTAGTTTACACCTTAGATTTTTCAGTTTGACTCTGTTATAACCTTTTTCATATATTTTCATCAACAGTTGAGAAATCCCTGTCCTAGCAACACTAAACCAAATTCCTAACTGTGACATTTGTCTCAGGCATGCATACCAGTAAACGTGATGCTTTCTAGATCACCTTATACTGTTAGCTTGGGAAATGATTACATATAAAAATCTCTGCAATATAATAACATTTAACGTGATATGTAGTGTAATATGGGGCCTACAAGGATGCTGGAGAGGGACTCTTCCTCAGGGACTGTAGCAACAGGACAAGGAGTAATGGGTTCAAACAAATCCAGGGTAAGTTCAGGTTAGAGATAAGGAAGGAGCTCTCTACTGTGAGGGTGGTGAGGCACTGGAACAGGCCATACAAGTGGTAAATACTCCATCCCTGGCAATGTTCAAGGCCACAAGGCTGGATAGAGCCTAGGGCAACAAGGTCTAGTGCAAGGTGTCCCTCTTAAGGTCCTTTCCAACCCTAACTATTCTGATTCTATGTGTTTAACACAAACAGCAATTTCTGTTGTTCCTTAGACATTTCAGCCTCATGAATTGACAACTTTTAGTCCACAGTTATTTTTTGCATTTGAAAAAAGGTTAATGTCTTAGTTTATCACAGGTAGTACAGGCCTATGAAAGCAGTCCCAGCTCCCACATTTTGCATCTGTGTTAAATACAGAACAGTTTTTTCAGTTCCTTAACCTGACAGAGGTAGCAGCAGTGCACCCAATCTGTAAATGCTAGAATATACAAGTGAAGCTTTGTTCCTAGGGATCCCATAAGTGGCAAAGCTGCATTTTGGAAACACTCATGCAGTCATTCAAACATAACTAGTGATGACCTTGAACAGTGCTGAGATCTGGACCGATAACATGAGGAAGAAAGAAAGGGTGAAACATGATGTATAGCTATGATGTGTATATATATATATATAAAAGAAAAAAAAAAACAAACATGATAAAACATGCTTGGTGATTTTACAGACCAACAAACTTTCTGATCTATGCCACTTAAAAAAAACACACACCCTTATCGCTCTAAAACTCTTGGAAAGTGCTGAGAAGTCCTTTAAAATATATGTATATAATATGGCACAAAATATCCCTGGTAAGTGGTCATATAATCATTTGGATGGCCTCTCTCTTTAATGTTCTGCATTCCAAATAGAAGACATCAGATGAATACAAGATAAATATGGACCCTGATTTCAATACACACTCTCAAAAAGTAAGTACCTGAAAATTTTGTTATGCTAACATTCAGCAAAGATCTGAAATCCACTGCTTCTTCATTCTCTGCCTGCAACAAATGGGCAGTGACTAGACTCTGACATGGATATCAGGTAGAGAGGAGGAAGCAAAAAAAATACTTCTACAACATCAAAACTGATCACCACATCACAGACCGTTTTTAAGCTACTAAAAAATTCCTCCTCAGTTCCAAGGATCTTCAAAAAAAACAACCAAATTTTTCAAGACAATGACTGTCCATCTGCAGGAAACTGTCTCGGCAAATTTGGCTTTCTTTGCTATTTCATTAAAAGCAACAGCACCGCTGTGCTCCACATTTTCACATAGATTTGCACGTGTAACCTGAAACAAGGAATAAACACAATTCTGAAAGTAGGTGTGTCATGGGTTCAGCAGCAGCAGTCATTTTTCTTTAAGCAGTAGCTGGTGTAGCACTGTGTTTTGGATT